>PVJO010007768.1:0-79642 GCA_004026905.1 Hystrix cristata | reverse complement strand
GGAATAACTTCTGTTATTTCTTTCTCAGTGAGTTTGTTATTGGTATATAGGAATGCTACTTTTTGAGAATAGTATTTCTCTACTGATTTAGGTCCCCAAGCTAAAACTGAAATGTTACGTTTGCCAGATTTATTATGCATGAAAAGATGGGCGGGGAGGAGAAAGGATATACATAAGAGAGCAGATAGCTCTGTGTAGCAACTGCCTTGACTCTGAAGGCTGGGCCTGAGGGTACGTAGACTTTTGGCATCGATAGTTATACCCTCCTAATTTCTTGAAAGTATGTTTATCTTTGATTATTAAGGATATATTAGTTCCCAGTGTTCTGGGTCATTCATAATTATCAGTGAACTGCTGAAGTGCTGCCCTGCTTCTCAGTCATGAGGAGGATGGGGAATACAGTTTGGAGAAGAGGCAGCAATATCCAGCATCCAGAAAAAAAGTGGAAAAATTCCTTTCATCACCTGGATTTTTGTTAATATCAAGATGTTAAGTATAACACAAACAACTTTGTTTGTATTCTGCTAGCATATTTGAATGTAGCATGAAAAATATCAGCAAATTACTGCTTATATACATGGCACTAAACATAGAAATATCTAGAAATAGCATGTGATTGCTTTCATTTATTATTCTGGTAGCTTTCATTATATAGATAGACAGTTTTTACCTGAGAACATTATCTGTTTGGCCAAGTGTGGATCTGAATGTAGTTGTATGTGTAGTCAGTGTGTGGGGGGCGGTGGGGTACGCAGGAGCAGGAGGAATTGTAGAGAGGGATCTCTTCCAAAAATAAGGATGTATTGGCTTATTTTCTGGGTTTTGGTCATTTGTAACTTCTGTTTCAGTCATGATTGGTACATGCTTCTATGAGTCAATCTGTAGTGCTAATGTATAACTTCACAAGGACATTTCTCTACAGATCACCCACCTCTCTAATCATGGCAACAGTGTTTAACTTCATAATTCTGTCCTCTTAGCTGGTTCATGAGTGATGTTCTAGACAAACAGCACCAGGGTAAAGATGTATAGAAAGGCAGCAGAGAGTGTGCAGAGTTTGAAAATACTGCGTCAGTGAAGAGTTAATAAGTTAGAAATACTTGTTCTCTGCCAGAAACAAGAGCAGAAAGAACTTGGCAATGGTTGCTGCCTTTTTTCTCCTGGCGGAGTGGAGAAATGTGCCACAGAGACTCGGGGCTAACATGCACCCAAGTGCTTTCCTGCCCCGGGGGCCTGCTGCCGTCCCCCTCACTGGGCCTCCCATGACACTGGCAGTGGGTGGCGGGCCAGCTGCATAGGGGTGCGCGAATTCAGCCCATAAACACTTGGTTTCTTCTAGGAGGACTCCGAGCTCCTCTCAACAATTTCCTCATACTGATTTATTGATTTAATTTTTGGTTGGCAATGGTGGTAGTTATAAAGTAAATTTACCCCAGGAAAACAGGATATTTTGGGAATTCATTAATGCTAACACACTGCACTTGGATCCTAGAACCACTACTTTCCATCTGCCCAAATCAGATATAGCAAGTAAACAATGGCTTGTCTCCTCCATTTACTTAGTTGGGATGGTACGAATAGAAGACATGAGTGTTACTCGCCCCTTAATTGTTAACCTTAGAAATTAAAAGCCGATGACTTTTACTAACACTGTGTTCCTCATCACGCTGGAATTTTGGCCATGTATTTTTCTTTATGTATTTTGATTTATGCCTCATGAGGAAAAATCACCACAGATATTTCTTCTCTATTATTGAACCATGCAATATTGGCTTAATGCTACATCACTTATCTGTTTCTGTGCAGCAGATTATCCCGAAATTTAGCTGCTTGGAGCAACAAACATTTGTTACCTCAGTTACTCTGAGCAGGGTACAGAGTGGCTCTCCCGGGAATTTGGCCTTCAGTGTTTCCCACAAAGCTACAATCAAGGTTTTGGGGGCTACAAGCACAAGTGAAAACCTGACTGCGGAAGAACGCACTTTCAAGCGCACTCGTGTGACTGTTGGAAGGGTTAAATTCCTTGTGAGCTCTCAGACCCAAGATCCTGCCTTCCTGCTGGCTGCGGCTTCCCTCACGGCCCTGTGGGCCTTTCTAGAGGGAAGCTGCCTTCCCTTGTGGCAAACAAGAGAGACCACGATAGGGCCAGCAAGATAGAAGACACAATCGTGTTATAACTTAATCTTATGACCTCCCATCACTGTTACTGTGTCCTCTTCAGCATAAATAAGTCGTAAGGACGAGTCCATATTAAAAAAAGAGCTTATACTAGGACATGAATACCAGGAGGTGCAGATCATTGAGGGCCATTTTAGATGCTGCTTATATTAATGTGATTCCAAAGTGAAATATGACAGAGATATTTTTGCGGCAGTAGGTACTGTGCTCTAGAACAAATTCTCAGTTATTTGTGGTGAGGTGGATTAAAACCTCAAGGGTAAAGGAGAAATTATAAAGCCAAGAAAAAATAAGTGGATTAACCATTTCTTTGAGAAATGGATATTGTCCCATTGTGGCAAAGGAACCAGGCTAGGCTAGCCAAACTCTAGGCTCAGGGTAGGCCCCACACATACCACCTTCAAATGACTCCTTGGGAGGAGCAGAGTTCCCACATGGGACTGAGGAAGAGGTGCTTAAACTCTGGAAGGAAAAGAGCATGTGGAGCTGAAATCTAGATAAGATAGGAGGAGCACAAACTCAAACGTGCTGTGTATTAGTTACTTTTCTCTCATTGCCGAGACAAAATACCAGACACCCAAAGTTAGGGGAAGAAAGGTTTATTTGGCTCACAGAGTTCGTAGAGGTTTCAGTCCACAATCAGCTGAGTCTGAGGCAGGATGGCCTGGCAGACAGGCAGAAGGCAGCCAGGTAAGCAAGGGATACAAACAAGGGGGCTAACCAACTTCTTCCTGTACCTTATATCCTATCCAGGCTGCTAGGATTAGCGCGGTGCTAAACTAATCAGTGGATTGATTTAGTCATCACACGCTCTTAATCCCAGCATCACACACTCTAGATTCAGCCACCTCTTACCTCATGAGGCTTTGTGGAGACATCTACACACAAACCATAACATGCTGTTCTTACCAAATTGAGAGAAAAAACTGGATCAGGAAGATTAAGATGCTCTAAGAAGGACTCTAGAGCCCTGGACAAAACTTCTCAAAAAAATCTAGTTATGTCACCTACCCAAGATCTTTCCTTAATGGGTTGACTCTGTAACTTACCGATTTCAGGGTGGGCTGGCCATACCTTAAAGCAAAGTCCTCTTTGCCCTCACAGGAGAAGGCAAATTTAGTCATGGTGACTCTGAAACAAGAGCCAGCATTTCTTGGGCATCTAACAGACTGGAAGTTGTGTTAGTCCACTTTTTGTTACTATTAAAAGAAAATACTTGAGATAATCAGCTTATAAAAGGAAAAGGTTCCTTTTGACTAGTAGCTTTGGAATCTTCAGTCCATGATTGAATGGATGTATTGCTTTTGGGCCTGTGGTGAGGGAGCACATCATGGTGGGAGCATGTGGCAAAACCATTGACTTCATTTCTGGGATATTAAAAAAAGGAAGAGATCAGTATCCCACAATCCCCATTGAGATTAGTGTCTCCTTTTAGAACATACTCCCACATCCTAAAACCTTCTATGAGGCCTCACCTCTCAAAGGTATTTACCACCTTCTAAAGCACCAAGCTACAGATCTAAGCACTAGTGAAAACCAAGAATCCTGGTCTACTGCTGGGTCTTGGTGTATAAATTCAAGCCCAGTAATGTACCTTCAGCCTTTGGGTTTAGATAACTGATTTGCAAAATAAGAGGGTCTGTCTTTCCTCGTCAGTAAAATCTTATCAATGTTTCCAGTGATCTACATATGTATAGTTAAATCCAATAGACACTTCGGTACATATGTTGTATAGACTCTTGGCAATAATTGATACTATTGAACCACTTACTTATTCCTTGTTGAGCAACTCTTCCTTTGGCTATAGGTATAATTTGGAGTCCATAGCAAGCAGATTTGGCCCAGGGAAAGTATTTTGCATGAGAAGAGCAGAGGACCTAGACTGGCCCTACCATGATCACATGCACTAAGGAACAGGAGACGAAGGTACCCCCAGAGGCAGCATTGGCCTAAGAGAGTAAAAAGAAACCAGATTGGAGTGGTTCTAGAAATGAGTTGATGATGAGCAAGTGTAGAAAATTCATTGAAGAATTTCTTCTTCAAAAGGGACAGGAGAGAGAGGCGGTACTAGTAGCTAATGAGAAACAATGGACTTTGAAGTAGGATGTTTCTTAAAGATAGGAGAGACTTGGTCGTGTTTAAATGTATATCAGGAATCAAGAGGGATGGAGGGTGGAGGTGAAGTCCCTGAGAAGGCGAGAGAGAATGGGGTCAAGAACACAGGTGGGATTATCCTGAGACCAGAGCCAAACTTCGCCTACATAGAAAGGAAGGAGAAAAGGTGCATGTATATTCACATCCGCTCATGGGTCTGGGGCTCAGGGGGCCTCCTAGATGTTCAACCCATGAGTGGACTGGAGTAATAGGAGATAGCCTAGGAACAAGAGATGTTGCTGATTGGCCTCACTTGGGTAGAAAGAGCAAGGTTGGAAGATGACCGATGAGGAGCGCCAGCAGTCTTTCCCCTCCTCCTGCTTTGCCACTCACTCTTGAATCGTGGGGTAAGGAGTTCTGTGTGGCATCAGCACAGATCCAGGAAGACGGAGCGGAATGGGGCATAATGTGGACAGGAAGCGTGAGCTGACAAGCTAAAGAAGACCTCATGCAGAGCCTTGGGTTGGGGAGGATGGTCAGAGCTTCAGTATTCAGAGGAGGGCAGAAAGCAGGTAACATGCACTGACAACCTGCTCTCTGCTGGACCCTGCGTATGTCACCTGTCAACCTCACGGCTTTTTGTCAGAGAAGTGACAAGCCTTGCCTGCGGTCTTTCAGCTGGCAAGAGGGAGAGTCAGAATCGGCACCATGGTTGTGGGATTTCCAGGGTGTGCTGTGCTGTGTCTCCGGGACACTGGCAAGCCAGAAACGACCTGGGCTTGACCGAGGTGGCTTTGCCAGAACAGCTTCAACATTGGCAAAATCCACACTTCGCTGACTAGACGGTGTCAGAGGCCTGAAACTGTCACTGGGGATAACTGGGGGATGACCACAGAACTCTAGAGGCCCAGCTTTGTGTGGATTCAAGCAGCAAGTGGTGTTTGTGGCAGTCACTGGCATTACACACCACGATGCTGTTCAATGCGCACGCCAAATGTCCTGAAGGAAGCCTCGGTAAGGGCCCGTCAGCAGCTGTTCCCAGATAGAAGCCGAGGGAAGGTGGCAGCTAACGATGTTGACAAATTTCTGAAGGGGCTATTACAGTGCGTTAATGTGCATTCTCAAACAATATGTTTCCATTTTCCACTTTTTCCCCCTGCTGGTTTGATTGAGCAAACCATAGCGACCAGAAGTGCAAGATTTATATAGACAGTGTAGCAGGGGCTGGGGGTGTAGGCAGGGAAGCCCCCTCAGGGAGGAATTTACCTTTTAAAACTAGAAGGGAACAGGTGCTCTGGAAGCGGTGTGTAACTGTGTAAGGGTGGGGACCACATTCCTGAAGGGGAAGGTACTCAGATTAACACCACTGCAGAAAATGATGGCATCCTGGCTCCTCCATTAAAACAGGTGGCTGTCATTATGGCTGCTCACTCATAATGGGAAGATAATACAGGCTGAGAGAGATTTATATGGGGCCCAGAAAGATAAAATTGCACATAAAGGAGGAAACAAGGCATAAAGAGGGCCAATTTGGGGAATTTCTCGCCCCACAGGACTGCACGTGATACTCATTAATGGTGTAGAATTTGTGTCACTATATCCAGAGGGTTACATTACCTACAGCGATTTCATTTATTCAGGTTTATTCAAGTACCCTTTGGGAAAGATTTTTTTCCTCTTTGGATGTTTTCCTTTAGTTTAAGGGAGTGGTAAATATAAAAATTTACTGTATATGACAAAATGTGCCCCTGCTTTTTCCCAACAAATGATGTTAGCTGCTCGGTTGATGGTTGAAATCAAGAGGTGAGCCCTAACAATGAAGAGGTCAGAGGGGTTCCTGCACTGTGTGAGCTTACCAGCAGGTCTGTGTATCCTATTTCTCTTTTTTTAAAAAGTTGATTTTTTTTAATTAATTCAGTACATTTAATGATGCTAAATATTGCCAGGTAGTATTCTAAGTACAGTGTCTTACAAATATGAGCTCAATGCTTACGACAACACTTCTAAGGTAAATGTATTAGTTATATCCATTTCAAGATGAGGCACAGCGAAACTACTTAATCTCCCTACTTGCCCAAGGTCATACAGCTAGAATATCCTGTAGTTGGGGTTCCAACCCAAGCACTCTTCTTCCAGAAACTATGCCCTCCAATTCTACAGTTCTCCAGCTGCACTAAGCATAGTCTGTCCAGTTTGAGTTTTAAGGGGCATATAAATTACTCATTTGTCCTACCTTTAAGTCTCTGTTCTGGCAAGAACACATTTTAAAACCTCAGCTGTGTCAGAAGTTGTTGCATTAAAGGTCAGTAAAACAGGAGAGTCTCACTTGTGCTAGAGCTGATGATGGTTTCATTTCAGAGGGCGCCCTTGACATGTGCAGCCCTCGTCACAGCGGGTCCTGTGAGCCTGCCCCACTTTTGTGTACAGTGGGCGAAGGAAGGGTAACCTTTCAAATCCATTAGAAGTTCACACGCTTGCTCTCAGACATGAAAGATCAACACAAAGTTCCAGATATGCTTATACAGTTACTCCGGCCAGTCTCTTACCTACTGCGCACAATCTTACCCTCAGAAGCCTGGCTGGGAAGATATTTCTTTGGCGATCCTGAATGCCTTTTTCCTGGAGATTTACAGCTGATTGGGCACAGATGGGAGGCAGGGTAAGTTAACCTTTTCCTCCCCCTCTCTGTTTTCATTTGACATAAGACATGAACAGCTCTTTTGCTTTCACGAGGCGTGGCCAGATTGCCAAGTAATTACTTTGATTTATGAGGGCAGGAGTGGAAGGTAGCAGGAAACATAATTTTTAACTGAAGTTGGCCAGATTACTGCTCCCGTAACTTGTAAATTATCCCGTGTTGTGTTGGACCTCTAACAATGTGTTGGGTCCTGGGTTCCTAAAACAGTGCCTAGCTTTCAATGTTTATAAAGAAACAAATTCATAAGTGGATACCTACTATGTGCTCCTTGCAAGACACAATTGCGTTCACCTTTCTCTTCAAAGTAATAAGAGGTGTAATGGCAAATCCATAAATTTGTACCACAAATAGACAAAGGAAACATGGCTTTTGGAAGAGAGAAAAAACATTTCCGGTTTTGGGAAACAAAAAAGCTATGGTGAAGACTGTGTCGGAGAAAGCTGGTAGCAGATGGGTGGGGCTTTGTAGGGGCTAGAGGCCAAAATGCACAGAATATACTAGACAAAAATCATAAAGGAGTTGGCCTTGGAGTGGTAAACATGTACAGGTCCTATCAGAGAATAGGAAAGCTGGATACAGACTTTGACACAGTATGGGGAGTGTTGAATGCCAAGATGGATCCTTTATATACGGTTCACCAAACAGAGAGGAACAGTTAAAATTTTTGAAAGGAAAATCACAATTCACCTTTGGCAAGATGGAGTTGATAATAGCAAGGGGTAAATCTGGACATGGGGCAACCAGTGAAGAGGCTAATGGGGTTGTCTAGAGGAAGGAAAAATTCAAAAAAAGATGGTGGAAGTGAGAATCAAAAGAAAAGTCATCTCAGAGGCATAATTTATAAGAATCAGACTTATTTAGATGACAGCAAAAATTACAGAATGATTCAGAGTTACAACTGCAGATTTGAACGGAAGTAGAGCTATTGTGGGAAGGAAGCCATGGGATTGGGTTTTGGCGGGACAGGAAATAAGTTAGAAATTGCCCTCTCTGGGCTGGAGTTATAGCGTTCCAAGTTATCTCCATGGAAGTAACAATTGAAGAAATGAAAATGAATCACACCCCAAGGAAAAATAAGTGAGGTGAGGTATTCGAGAACAAGTCAAGAAAAATACTTGTCATTAATTTTTTTGTGAGCATGAGACATCCAAGAATAGAAACTCAAATTTCTTCCTTGGTGACCAGAATCTACCCCCATCATCTCCTGCGAATCCATAGCGCCCACAACTGTGCATGGTCAAACCTTTGGACACATCTACACAGACTTCATTCAGGATGACCCCTGTATGGCCCCTGGCTCAGTGAGAGTAGTGGCAGTTGTTAGATTGTTGGAATTTCCCTGCTTCTACCCTTAAACTAGTCTATTCCCAGCACAAGCAACAAGAATGATGTTTTTAATGTAAAAATTAGACCACGCCAGTCCATAATTCAGACTCACAGGACACAAACCACCGCTCTTGTGAGTCCTCTCAACTCTCCTCTGTAGTCTGGCCAGAAAGCTCTCTGCCCTCCTTGCCTGCTGGTCCCCCTGGTCACTCTGCTTCCCTGCAGAAGCCACTCTCTCTCCTGCCTTGGAGTCCTTCACAATTGAAAGAGTCTCCTCCTCTTGGACTTCTGTTTCCATTCTCAACTCTTTGCTGGCATTTGCTCAGCTGTCACTTCCTCAATGCATCTTTCAGTGACATCCCTGTTAAAATCCACTTCCTCTTGGACCCTGGACCCTGCCCCAGCATCCCTCCAGTCCCCTGCAGTATAAAAGTGACTGTGACTCTGGGATCATACTCCGTGGGGCAAACCCTGGCTCTCCTGTTTACCAAGTATAGGTCTTTGGGTTGCCTACTTCAACTTCTCTGGGGCCTTACTTTTCTCATTCATAAAATGGGGATATAATAATAAGGTCACAGTGAGGACAGACTAGGTTCACAATTGTAAAGTGCTTGTAATACCATCTGATATATAGTTCTCTATAAGAGTTAGCAATTATTATATCATAGTTACCATTACTGGACATAGTAGTTACTAGTTTATTTGTATGTGGGTCTCTTTCTGCTGGAACTTTAGCTCCACTAAGGCAGGAATTTTCATTATTTTTGCTCACTACTATATCCCCGGGGCTTACAATGGGAGCCAATGTAGGTGCCCAATAAATATTTGCTAAATGAATAAATATACTGTGAATGTTTTTCTCTCCTCTTCTCATTTTTGTGTCTGATTTCCTTTACCTTGACTTTAGGAAAGATGGAATTTATAAATTGAAAAAATCAGTCTGTTTTGAGGCAGGACTGTAATTCCTAGGTATATTTCCCATTAACTAGTGATGCTTTCTTGTCAGTGCCAGAGTCTCGGGTCTGTGAAAGAACCCAGTGACTTTGATCCTCGGCCACTTTCTCAGCTCCGGCTCATCTCACTGAGGTTTCCCTCCACCCTCAGGCCCCTTCCGGCTGAGGGGTACATAGGTAGAGTCCTCAAGGGATCTTCAGTGCCTAGGTGGAGGGTGTGGTCCCAATTCTGAGGATCCCTGGTTAATACGTAGGTAAGAAGCTTATTATCATCTAGTGTTGGAAAGGTCTCTAAACATAATCCTTCTACATCTCCAGGAGAAATGTGGCCAAGACCAGTAAGGCATCAGATTTTGCTCTCAGTCTTTAGCCATCGCGATACACTTCTTTTTCCATGGTCCTCTTGCCACTAAACTGCCTCTGACTTCTCAGAAAACATTTGTGTGTGTGATATAAAAGGCCCTTTGGGGAAAATCAGTTCTGGCACTTTGATCATCTGGTCCACTAACTTCCCAAAGGCCATGTCTCCATTCCCAGGGCTCATCATCAGTGGTTCAGGGAAGCAGTAGACTGCCCATTTCATCTGTTCTTTCTTGGGGCTGCCTGGGCCCTAGGTCAAGTCACTGAGCAGGTCAGCAGTCATCTTTGACAATGCCCACCAGGCTTTCATACCTCCACCAGCTCCCAAACTGGAGGAATGGGCCGAAATAACTTCCAGATGTATAATTGTCTTTGTTAGTACGTACTTGTGTCTACATAATCTACAGAAGCACCATAGATTTAACACGTATCGACATAGTTTCAGACATCCTCTTTGGGCCAGTCCAGTACTTTAAGGAAACACTGATCATGTTCCCCTAAGCCCTTCATATATAATATTTTGTTAGAGCACAGTAGCACCTCCCAACAGTTCATTGTCCCAAGCACCTTTTCCCTTAGAAGCTGAAAGGTAGCCAGGACATAGGATATGTAGAAGCATCCGTCAGACGCCTGTGCAGGAAGCTCTTGTTCTCTTGCCCACTCCTCTCTGTGCGGGAAGGCTCCTCACTAAGCCATCTGACTCAGTGTGACTGTTCTCAGTGCTCTGAGCCTTCCCAGCAGGGGGATCCAGCTGCCTTCTCTTTCCATTGTTCCCAGCCTCCCCCTGGCTGTAACTGAGGTGCGGGTAATGGAAAGGAGATGGGCACTGAACTGATACTGACTACATGCACGTCACACTCTGAAGCGACTAGAGTTAGGAGAGACCAGATCCTAGATCACTACTGCACTGCAGCTCACTTTTCTTAATTCCAAAATTTAACAATTCCAGAGAAAGGGCACTTCTGTATTTCACCAGAAACTGAGCCTCGTCAGACCAAATAACTAGAAATCAGGCAAGTTAACATACATGGAGAATTCACAGAAGCCACTTCCATATTTCAGCCTGGCCTGCACCTTCGTGTGTGTGTGTGTGTGTGTGTGTGTGTGTGTGTGTGTGTGTTACTGGGGATTGCAGCGAGGGCCTTCACACTGAGCTAAATCCCCAGCCCCTTTTCATTTTTTATTTTAACAGAGAGTGTCTCTAAGTTGCCTGGGCTGCTCTCAGATTTGTAATCCTCCTGTCTCAGCTTCCCAGAGTACTGGAATTACAAGTGTATACCACCATTCTCGGCTGACTTGTTGGGTGGGGGTGGGGGAGTGCTGGGGTTTGAACTCAGGGCCTTGTGCTTGCTAGGCAAGCACTCTACTACTTGAGCTAAATCCCCAACCCAGCTTGCACCTTCTTTACCCCAGTGATCCTGCAAATCTGTCTTCTTGGGCAGACCCGCAATATAGACCTTGCCTCCTGGCTAGGTCCCGGCTGGTTCTGCACCACCAGCATGAAATGGAGCAGCCTCAGAAGAGCCCTGTAATCAAGGCCTGGAGGAAAGGTCTGAGAAGCACTTGAATTTGGGGGCAAGGGAGGATGCTACTGAAGCTGCATGCTGTGATGGCATCTTCTTATTTTCTGCTCAGATTTCTTATTTTCTGCTTTATCAAGCTTCTTACAAGGTTATATGTTTCATTCAGTCTTTTCTTCCTGTCACTGTCCAGACCTTTGAGCAAGCCGTGAGCATGTTCGGGAAGCCAAGACCAAGCTGAGCACCCCCCAGCAGGCGGGCCTGATGCTCTGCGCCAAGCTGCATACTTCCCCTTAGGTCCATGGTTCTCACCTCTGAGGACTTCCTCTTCATTCTGCTCACAGATAAATACCTTGCACAGCGGTTGTTTTGTTTGATGGCCTTTTAAATCACAGGCCCATTTACACTCTCCACCGTCCCTCTTAGTGTGATCAAAGCCCCATTCACACCTCTGCCACAGGTACTGGCTGACTGGCTTCTTCCAAATGATCTTAGGTGCCTCTGTACCAATCTAAAGGGTACTTTCTTGACTCATGGTCCCCAAAATGAACGCATGTGCACACACACACACACACACACATACACACACACATGCATGCACACACAGTAGATGAAGCCAGTATTCACTCAAAGAGAATTGGAAAGAGTATGGAGGGGGCATTTCTGGGGGAAGAAAGAAAATTCAGGGTGAAAATATGTAGCATCATATTTCCCAAAGCAGGAAGTGACCTTGTATCTCTCTGGTCCCTCCTTCTCTAAAGTTTTATCTGACTCATCCCCGTCCCACATTCTCCCTCTCTCTTGTCATCCCTGTCACACTCCCATGTCCCTGAGCCTTCTGGAACAGCACATCAGTTCCCAAATCCCACTTGTGTCATGTTGATGACTGCATCCCACAGAGCTGTCCCTCTGCATGGTCCCTCCTAAGTCTGGCTTCACAGCTGCGGACAAGGAGGAGTGGATCCTGGGTGCTACCCTGGAAGACAGCAGGATGCAGGGGCTTCCCGGTCTGGCCTGCAGTCAGTTTCATTGCTCTCTTCAAAATCCCTCCTGAGTATATGTCTGTGGTATGACGATTTTAACTCTTGTGGAAAGATCCCCAGTAGGGGAATAGCTGGGTCAAATGGAACCTCTAGTTCTAGTTGTTTGAGGAATCTCCATATTGATTCCCACAGTGGCTGGACCAGTCTGCATTCCCACCAACAGTGGAGGAGGGTTCCTTTCTCCCCACAGCCCCTCCAGCATTTGTTGATGGTTGATTTTTTCATAGATGCGATTCTTTCTGGAGTGAGATGCTAACTTAATGTTGTTTTGATTTGCATCTCGTGAATGACTAGTGATGTTGAATACTTTTTCATATATTTATTTGCCATTTTTATTTATGCATTTGAGAAATGTTTATTCATTTCAGTTGCCCATTTTTGGATAGGGTCTTTAAATTTGGGAAGTTTAATTTTTTCGAGTTCTTTATATATTCTAGATGTTAGACCTTTGTCTGATGGATAGCTAGTAAAAATTTTTTCCCATTCCGTGGTTTTTTTGTCCTGCTCTATTGGTGATTTCTTTTGCTGTGCAAAAGCTTTTTAATAGCATGTGGTCCCAAGCACTGATTCTTTGTATTGTTTCCCGTGCGGTCTGGGTTCTGTCCATAAATTTTTTCCCAACCCCTATGTCTTCAAGTGTTCTTCCTATTCTATTCTCCAGTAAATTTAGTGTTTCTGTTTTAATGTTTAAATCTTTGACCCACTTTGATCTTAGTTTAGTGCATGGTGAGAGACATGTATCTAGTTTTAGTTTTCGGCATGTGGTAAGCCAGTTTGTCCAGCACCATTTGTTAAAGAGGCTATCTTTCTTCCAGTGAGGGTGTTTGGCTCCTTTGTCAAAGATGAGGTATTTGAGTGCATTTGGAGTTGTTTCTGCATCCTCCAATCTATTCCACTGATCCTCAGGTCTGTCTTTTTGCCAGTACCATACAGTTTTTATCACTGTAGCTTTATAGTATAGTTTTAGATTGGGAACTATGATGCCTCCTGCCTTTCCCCTGCATGTTTATAGCAGCACAGTTTGTAATAACTAGGTTTTGGAAACAACCCAAATGCCCAACGACCAATGAATGGCTAAAGAAGATGTGGCTTTTCTACACAATGGAGTACTACACTGCCATAAAGAAGGATAAACTAGAGTCATTTGTATGTAAATGGATGTTCCTTGAGAATATACTACTAAGCGAAATAAATAAAACACTCATGAGCACACATCGAATTGTTTCTCTGATATGAGAAACCATAACTGTAAATAAGGACAAAGTAGTGTAATGGATATCATATAAAAGGAAGATAATATACAAAGGAGACGAGTACCAGAAAGAGGGAAGGGGGGAAAAGCAGGAAGGGAAAAAACAGAAAGAAAGGGGAAAGGGAAATCGTGAAGAATTGTAAATAAACCTGCTGTAAATAGGGATGGAGGGAACAGAAGGGAGGGGAGGGTAGAGGGGGAGAACCAAGAGACACCATGTACAAGTACAAAACAAACATGTTAAATGTGATCAATATATGGACAATGTACCAAACATGTTCTTGGTTTAAAAAAAAAATCCTCCCTGAAATCCACAGTCACTTCACATCGGTAAGATCTGTCTCTGGCTGAAACCTTCATCGTGTCTACCAGAGAAATTCACATTCTCCAGGTTGATGGAACTTTGCCCTTTTTGTGATATTAAAAGACGGTATATCCCATTTCTGACTCTGGGTTTCTTGACAGTCTTCTCTGATTACCTTGGCCACACAGGGAACCACGTGTCATTATGCTTCCTTCTCCTTGTTGCTGAGTTTGTTCCCAGCAACAGGAGGGGAGTCACAGGAGGCCTGGCATGAGTTTGCAAGTTTTATGTGTGTCTCCACATTCATCTTCTGTTCTTGAACAGAGGCAAGAAGTTTGAGTCAGGAAGGCCCATGGTTTGAATTTGCCTGAGACAGAAAGAATAGTGTGTGTGTGTGTGTGTGTGTGTGTGTGTGTGTGTGTGTGTGCACGTGTGCGTGTGTGTGTGTGTCTAAAGACAGACCCTGCAGGGGGAGAGTGACCACTGTGTGCCAACAGGGACTGCAGCCCCTTGGGATCATCTGCTTTGTCTGTGGTACTAGCAAACACCAGGTCTGAGCAAAGGCAGAGAGAGGCCTGACTCAGTCAGCGTGTCAGATGGAGATCTGCACAGGGACAGGGGAACTGTGCCATGATCTTGTAAGTAGAGGCAACCACAGAGTAGATGACACAGTTATTAATATTCTGCCCATTTTATTCTGTGTGTGTTGTGAGGGCACGTGTATGATTTCTCGCTAGCATGTCACCCAAAGACTGCCCAACTCGAGCAGGATGAGAGAATGGCTGAATTGAAGAGAATTTCATGAGGGACATACGAAGAGGGACGATTTCCATGATTCTCCATTGCTGCTTCCCTCTTTTGGAAACTGGATACCACTTACTTATTTATCATTTCCGCACATCAGATTGCAACTTTCGTGATTAAACTGCCTCAGGGCACGAGTACAAAATACGAAAGTGTAGTTAAAGTATGTAAGACAGAACAGCAGCAGCTATCAGCACATATTAAAATATCTGCTGCTAAATGCCTTTTAGAAAAGTATGTCATGTGTGCATGCCGGAATCTAAGACTGTGCAGAACAGAAAGCAGAATTTCCACAGAAAGCACCTGGGGAGGCCAAATGGAACAGAGGCAGATTGAAATGTTGTCACCTATGTATGTGGCAACAGTTTTTCTAGTGCCGTAGTATTGTAATCACTTGTAAAAACACCTCAAGTGCTGTGTGTGACCTATCCTATTTTATAGTCTACTATTTAGCTAGATATTGGGTGTCTACAGAAGCCAGTAAGCAAAGCCATCAGAACAAATTCTGAAACTTGTTGGGGACTCACCTTGAACACCATCCTGCTTTGTTAATAGTGTCAAATATTCAAGCCCTTAATGGTGGTGCATAGCCACCAGCAAAGGGGAAAGGCAGTTGGGTGGCTGAGGATGGCTGAGATGGCTTCACGCTGGTTTACGCCTCCAAAGACACTAGTTTTGAAAGTTCAATACCATAGTCCTTTACTATGCCTTCTGCTCAGTCTTCCCAATTCAGCTAATGTGTACCTGTTATAACCAGCCCTTGGGCAAAAAGGAAAGAAGAAGGTGTATGCTCTTCCATTTAAAAGAAGCTCTAGTCACCTACAGAGAGGACGGAGCTCCCCCAGCATGTCAGGAACTGCCGTGCTATTGACCTAAGGGATCGTCTCCTGTTCCAGCTTCTGCCCAACTCCCACCTCTCACAGTCCAGCAGTGCAGATGCACTGAAGCCATCGCCAAGCCAGATGACTGATGCCATTGAGGAAAACCATTCCGTGAGAAGAAATGTCCACACCCAATCTCCAAAATGCCATGTACTTCGTAATTTAACAGATACCCCCCAATCTCTGTGCACTGACCTTTTGGGGTTGGCTAACAGGCTGCAGGGCACCTGTGGTGCATGGTCAGAGAATGGCATGAGAGTAGTGTACAAACAGGGTCCTATGGCACTGAGCACCAACACCATGTTCTGGGCTCTGCAGAGTGCCTGGCTACCCCAAGTCAGGTGTATAGAGCTTGTCTGCAGACATCTGAAGAGCAGATCTTTGGAAATTTTCAAACATCAGAAAATAGCAACAGGGAATTACTAGACCAGAATTACTGTCTTGGTTGTATTCTCTGAGTAAAAAGAGCCATGCCATAACAAACCCTTAATCCTTCCCCGTTGGAGTTCTGCACCTATTATGTACTTTTCTCATCACAACTGCGTGATCCAGACAAATTCTGAAAAGAACCAAACTCCCATCCCTTTGAAAAATTAGGTGCTGGACCAAACCCCAGATACAGGAGCTACACTGGCATGTGGTTTCGTTGTTGGAGCCTCTTGCAGTGGAGGAGGAAATCAGGAAGAGAGGACGGGCAGCAAAGGAAAAAAAGTGACCACAAAGGCTTCTAGACTTTGGACTTGGGAAATAAACTCCAGTGGAGACCCAATCACTGCATAGTGTTCCCTTCTCTATGCAAATGAGGATTTTGACATCTGTCTCCATCTATGCCTGTGTCTATCTACATCCATTTATTTATAAAGAATTAAGGAGCAGGAGATGGTTCAGGAAAATAAAAGAGGCTGGGGATTATAGTTAAGTGACTACTTTAAAGTTATTTTTAATCAGGCACTTGAATAATGTAATTGTGGCCTATGGGAGAAAAGTATAGTTAAAAAATTAAGCAAAGATAGAGTAGATAAATAATGCCCTGATTGTTGTTCACCATTTGGGCCATGTGTAATTAATTTTCCTCCTTCTTCCTGTAATCAGGCATCCAGCATTATCTCTACATTTTTAAAGCATTCAGGTTTGGTAGTAGTAAAAGATGATGCTAGATAAAAACAGATTGGTGAGTTGGTTCAGATGTCTACATAATAGCAACACAGTAATAAAAATGCCATCACCTTCACATTGTAAGAAGATAAAATGCAACGTTCATCACGGGTGAATGGTTAGTCTCGTTCTGTCCTCGAGCCACAATCAATTGTACATCATTAACAAGACACAAAATCTTTACTAATTAGCTTTTATGATTCTATTGTTATTGCATTGAGGCTTTTAAAGCATTGGAAATCAAGGAGCTAGACTACCCACAAAAGAGAGCAGTGTGAAAAGGACAGAAAGAAAGCCCATCATCCTTGTCATCATCAGAAATTTTCATTCTGTTACCATCTGTAATTTTAATTCAATTCACTGTTAAGATTAATATTTTTAGTAAGTGAGTGACAACTGTTGAAGAGAAGAAGAATATTGAGTGTACTTTCACACCAGGAAAACTGAAAGGAATTCAGCTGTTGAAGTGATCTAACAAGAATAATTGTTCATTTTCTCTTTGCTTGAAATCAAAGCTATTTTTTACCCTACATAGTTTTCTTATATATTGTTCTCTAAATATAAAAAATAGAATTCATCCAATTAGAAAGAAGTTAGAACTTTACTTCAAACAAGAATATATTTTAAATACATCAAAGATTTAAATGCAAAATATGAAATAACAAACTTATCCAAAAACTGGGAGAATATTTTTATAGTATCAGAGTATGGAAGCCATGTAGACATCATCATACTAAACCCAAGAGTCATAAAAGAAAAATTAAATAAATTCAACAATATAAGAAAAAAATCCCACATGGCACACCTAAGAGATACAGAACAAAACTAGCACAAAGAAAGTTAAAACATAAATGGCAAAAGAAAAAAATTTGCAATTCTTATTATAAACCAAGACCTCACCTCATATCCCAAATACATGAAGACTTGCTATATGTCAAAATGGCAAAACCAAAAAAACCAGTAGAGAGATAGACACAGGATATGAATCATCATTTTTCTGGAAAAGGATGTTCAGTTCCTTCAAAAGCATATGAAAACATACACAACACACTCATAATAAGGAAATTGCAAATTAAGCTACATTGAAATACTGTCTTTTGATTATCAGATTGATAAAGGTCAGAAATTTTGACAGCAGATTGTGCTGATGACGGAGTGAGGAACAAACTCTCATTGCTGACTGGAGCATAAATTGGTACAAAATCTAAAGAGGGCAATTCAGCAATTTCTAACAAAATGACAAATGTACAATCCTTCTGAACCAGCAGTTCTAAGAATTTACCCTACAAATACATTTGTATGAAAAGACTTATTTAAAATTTATTCAACCCTGTGTTGTTGGTAAAAGTAAATGCTTGAAAACAGCCTAAATACCCCCCTAGCAGGGACTGGTTGAATGATAAAACATCAGTTCAGTGGAACACTGTGATTCTACAAAGTAAAAATGAAGACGTTCGTCATATACCAATCTGGAAAAATCCCCGAGATACGCCGTTAAGTACAAAATAAAAGCAGTGCATACAGTGCATAAATATGCTCTGTCTTTTGTTTGAGAGAGAGAAAAAACATACACATGTATTTGTTGTTCTGAAAAGATAAATCATAATACACTGTTCTTAAAAGATCAACTGCTTGTTTCAAAGGCTCCAAATAGCTCAGCATTTTTTCTCTCTGTGTGTTCTCTCCTTCTGGCTTGAGCAATCTGTATAACGATAAGTATATATTTTTTAAAGTATCATTTATTGATCGCCTGCCAGGCCTTTAAATTTGTCATTGCTGATCTCTCTTTAAATCTCACAACAACACTACCAGAAGGATGATATTCCCTCCATATTACAAATGAGAAAACTAAGATTCAGAGATGGTAAGTAACTTGCTCAAGGCCATGCGGCTGAGAAATTGCAGAGCAAGTATTCGAACCCAAGACTGTCTACATCTCAAGCTGTGTGCTTCGCGCTGGACCACGTTATGCAAGTACATCTCACCTGCCTCTTGGGCCTCGAGTGAACACAGAGATGAAGTTTCCTCCTCCAGCTGCACGTGGATTTTGCCACATCCTAGGTGCCACCTCAGATCTACTGAACTCGACTCTGCCATGGAGCTTTCATGCATGGGCTTTTCAGAATTTCTTTCATGAACCAGATACACAGAAGTTCAAAAGCACGGCTACACACTGATAGTAATAAGAGCACACACTAATGACAGAGTAACTTAGTCGTCACACTGCTGTGTGGGGCGGGTGCTGCCAGTACCCCCATTTCACAGATGGGAAGTGCAGGCTTCGAGAGATCGGTTAAATATGTTACCCAGGTCATACTGCTAGTAGAGGGAGCAGAGGCTGAGACTGAAGCACAGGTACCCCCGCTCTGGAGCTTTTAGTGATGCTCCTATACTCCTACATAATAATATCAATAATAAGATAAACAGACATTGGGATTTGTTATAGGGACATTTTGTGTCCTTGTAGGATGAGATCAAAGGGACCCCAAGGATCCCTTCGTGTTGGTCACCAAGAAACCAAAGCTCAGATTGGCAGAGATACCCACCGGTGTCCCACGCAAGTTCACAATAGTTTAAATGGTTTACCGAGCTCCCCTGCTTCTTTCTAGGCCCATCACTGCAAATCAAGTCATCATTTGGAATTGTTCAGACCTAAGTTAGGAAAGATTACACTTGTTAGAAAGAAATGGGAAAGAAAGGGCAACTGAGAATCCATTTGCCCTGGCTTTTAAAGTTGTCTTATGTGGATGGATCAGTTTACAGATATTTTTATAGCAACATCCTTCTTCCTCTTTTTTCTCTATGTTTGATGGGGAAGCTTACAGAACATCGATAGTGAGTTATTTTCCTTTATTGCTGCCACAAAACTGCCCTTAATAAGAACTGAAAGAAAGAAGAATGGAAGCTTTCGGTCTGCCTGCTCTGTTTCTTCAAGGGAACCCCATAATCAAGAGTTGGGGGGTTTAAAATTCTTTTTAGAGAAAATATTTTCCTTTCACTAGTGGAAACTCTTCTAGGTGTTATACTGACTTGCAGATTTCTCTCCCTTTTTGGCAGTTATTTTGCCTTTGATGGGAGCTGTCAAATGGGCACAGTCTTGGGAACAGCTCAGTCTTGGATATAAACCTATTTCTGCTGCACATACGCAGTGTGACCTGAAGCACATTTCTTAACTTTGCTGGACTTCACCATTAACTTCTCTACTATGGTGTTAAATAATATCTACTAGACAGGTCTTTGAGATGGTGTAGTGACTTGCCTTATGTAAAAGTGACCACGTAAGTGGTTTACACACAGTAGGTGCATCTTAAACTTTACATTCTCTTAAAATGAGCAAAACTCTGCCAGCCTATAACCTCGGTGAATGACCTCAGTTTAAGAATGAAGTGTATTGAGCATTAAGTGTAAAATCTTCCACAAAGCAGGCCTCAGAGTGTTCAAAGGCAGCCCCTTCTCTCCAAACTCTTCCTTTGCTACAATGCTCTGGAGTAAGAGCTCCATACATGATCGTTCTTACTCTGTTTACCACTGAACCAGTCTTTCCACTAATTCACTCAAACTGGCTTACGAATTTAAAATATGACCTAAGATACCAGTTAATTTATTGGAAGAAGTATATTATAGGTAATGGTACATTAGTCTGTGATAGAATTATCATTTTGAGCACACATATCCTCCAGGATTCATTCGCTCTCTGAAGGATGATTTTTGGATGCCTTTTACTTGAATATAAGAAAATGAACGGATTCACCTGTGGGTTAAGGCCATAAGAAATCCTAGTTGACTGACACAATCATCAGGCATTTGCCCAGTGGAATCTCTCCCTCTTTCTCTCCCATTTCTCTCCCTGTCCCCTAACTGCTTCCCCGGAAAGGGGAGTGAGTGGGTTAAGTCCAAGTCAGTGACTGACCTCGTGCCTGGAGAATGGCTTAGTAATGACCTCTGCTCTCCTTGTCTCCTAGCAAAATGCCCAAGTGGCCAAATTTCCAGCTTCATGTTGTTCCTATAACTTCGCGAGCATTGGTAGCTGGTGGATAGACACGTGTTTGGAGGTCAGCGCAGGTGGAAGGAAGCTTTTTGCCACAAATTAAGTTTTTCTTTCATTTTCCCAATCTTCCGAATTGGGATCATATTATCTGCTACATCTTCTTGCCACTCCATGGTGAGATTAAACAGAAGAAAATCGTTTTGCAAAGTCTTGTTAGTGTCGCTGCTTTTGTTATCTGTTTCAGAAGATTGTTGGGACTTAAGCAGTGTTCACAAAGTGTTCAGCAGGCTGGGATGAAGCAGACAGATTAAATGTGAGTGATTCTGTAGGAGTCAGTAACTGAGCCGAGTTGAAAGCTGTACTTCATCAGAGAAATGTTTACACTAAAATAAGCATACATCTGTCTCTTTGGTTCTCTGTCTATCCATCTGTCTGAAGGCAAGAGTGGATAGAGGGAGTTTGAGGAGTGGCAACAGGAAAGGAAAAATTGTTCAAGCGTGAGAAAGATGTTTCCCTGAAAGCTGTGCTTGGCATCTTCCCAGAGACCTGGCTTCTCTTAGGTTTTGCGGCTGAATACTCAGGGATCTACCCTCAAAAGTACTACGTGTACCAATTCAGCAGGCTCTAGAATGAACCAAATTTTAAAAGAGGAAAACAGAACAAAACATGGAGTCAGAGAGAGGGAAGTGAGAAACGCAGCCGTCTGTCCAGGATATTTTGTGCTCCAACCTGGGGTTCTCCAGAGCCAGCTCGTGAAGCTGTAGCGGATGGTCTCCGACTTCAAAAGCCTACTCCCTTCCATTTTGAAGTATCTCCTGCTCTTCCTCTCCAATATATTAGAAAACAAGGAGGGAATGGGGCTCCGACATCACCATGATATGAATATGTGTGTGCCCTTATTGGCATGTTACTAGATTAGGCTAGACATTTTTCCCATCCCAAGAAATCTCAGGGTTATTTGAATACCTTTGTGGCACTTCCCATTATTAATTCCTGCGTATCAGTTGCCAAAGTAGGTATAATTTTTTATGGCTCACCAATTTCCATACAGCACTTTACCTTTCATGGATGATCATGATCATCTTCCATAAATACTCAGCATTTAAAATACTTTGAGTTCTGCTCAGAAGAGAACAAATATTTTCCTAAAAAGAATTGTGCATGAATTTTACAAGGGAGAATGATAAGGCTCCAAAGAGATGATTTGTCCAACATGGAGAACCAAACTGGGAATGCTGGAATGTTCTTCAGCTTCTAGCTTGTGTTGTCATTGCAGTTCTACCTCCTTCCTAACTTGAATATCACATTTTTTTTCTTCCTCATGTCTTTGTGGTCTATTAGCAGAAGGTACTGTCGTCACATAAGTATTGCCAGGCCTCTTCAGAAGCAGAGAATGACCCCATCCCCCAGGGGACTGTACCTTAGATGGTTTCCCTTTGTTGAAAAATGCTTTTCAGTCTTCTGGATGGAAAGTACATGAGGAAGGTGCAAACTGTTGGAATATTGAATTATCATTTTCCTTCTCGATTCGCACCAGTTGCTGTCACCTTGTATGATCCAAACTAAAAAAGGTCCAGTATCAACATGCTTTTATTCCAGTGCAGTAGTAAGCAACATAAGCATAAACTGTCAGAATGCCTGCTGCATGTTCCAAAACTCTCCAGCCAGTCTGAATGGCATTCAGCTGCAATTAGGAGGTCACTGCCAGGTAGTCAAGTTCTTAGCTAACCCTTCGGCCCAGGGCATCCTCCACCTCCCAGGGAAACTGGCAGGTATGAGCTGGCCCCAGTGGGAAAGCTTCCTGTTAAGTTTGCTCTAGGAACAACTGTGGAGGTTGTGAAGCTACCCATGCTTCTCTCTTCATTCCTACTGTATCTTAGGGGCAGAGAATGTCCCCTTTATTATTCAAATCATTTGAAGACAGCGCTCTTGTTTTTGTTTTGTTTTGGTTTTTGGTTTTTGGTTTTGGTTTTTTCGAGGCATTGAACCAAATGGACTGTTATCCAATGCAAAAAATACAACTGATTGGTATTCATGTTTTGTCCACTACCCGCCCAGTAGAAACAATATACTGTTAAATCTAGTTGTCAGAACATTCTGTCAAATGGAAGCTTCTATTAATTGATATAACCATGCTTCACTGGGCATAGTGAAAATTGAGGTTCGTAATGGTGACCTGGAGTCAATGAAAAATTCTGCAATGTCTTGAATCATCAGAGAAAGATTAAAATACGTGCATTGTTGTTTTAGTGTGAAGTGTATTTTATTGTGTTTCACGACTGGCAAATTGGTAATGCATACCTAGTATTTTTGATAATATTCTATTAAACCAAGTGTTTGATTTGACACAACATTCCATTTCCCAACAGAGCAGGGTAGTGGAGCCTTCTTGTTATAGCTGCCTGGTTGCTCTGCTCTAGGCAGAGTTAGGTCATTCTTATTTTTTATAGTGAAATTAATAGGTATAAGTTGGAATCTACATCCTTTTTCTTTGTAATTGGGCATTAGCTTTTTACATTTAGATATAATAGGCACATTTTAGAAGTATTGTAAGTAGTCATGCCCTTAGACAGTGCTCTTAAATTTCTCAAATTACAGCATTTTCTTTGGCAAATGGGATTAAAGAGGATACAGACATAGGATGCTAGCTCTACTTTTTTTTTTTTTTTTGCACTTTGGATATACTTTGAATTCTGACACGATCTTTTCACAAGAAGTGTATTTTTTTAGACTTGATGAAGGCTAAAGAGTTAATGTGGAATTGAAAGGCTTCTATACTTCTTTTCCTTTAAAAAATGTTTTTAAAAGAAGAGATAAGTTCTTTAAGTAGGTGAGGGGATTTAAAGTAGGGAGATAATGATTTCAAGTTTTAAAGGAGACCCAAAGGAAAGCTGACCTCATTTTATTGGCAGAAGATTACACTGTGTATTTATAGTTTGTGATATTGACTTCCTGAAGAGAAAAACTAAAAATATATTGTGAAATGTTACCATATGAAAGAAGGAATGGGTGACATTTCCATCCAGGTGAATTTATTTGACTAAATAGTGGTACCAGTGACATTGAAGATTTTGTTTTTAAAAAAAAGATGTTTGAAATCTTGTCCACATCACTTAATTTCAGCTTCCTTTGTAAATCTTTCATTGTCGTCCCAACTCTCTCTCTCTCTCTCTCTCTCTCTCTCTCTCTCTTAATCCAAGTAGGAAAGAAAAACAAGAAAGCTGATTGAAGATTTCAAAAGGCTTTCCTTTCCCATTTCTATTGCCCTTGGTGCCACATGGTAACAAAAATGGCTGCTGGGTACCAGTTCCATCTCCTCTGCCTTTCTAGAGTTCTTCACAGTCTTGACTTGTTATAAGACCATAAATCTGCCAGAAGAAGCTTCTGTCCTTGAAGTAACAGTGAAAATGTACTGTAACGAGAAATTTCTTTTCAATAACATGAGGAAAGGAAGAGGGAAAACCTCAGTAAAGATCAGAAAAAATAACTTAACATCTCTTCTGATCCCCTCAAAGATCACCCAAGCCCTTGGCTAATACTGAAGTACATCGTTTGGCCGCGTGCCCCTATGATGCCTATGTTCCAAGTGTCTTGTTTTAATGGAATGTGAAATACCATTTTGGTAAGTCAAACAGATTAACCTTCTCTATGAGTAAATTCTATCTTAGTCAATACTGAAAAATATCTTCCTTATATTCCACACTTAAGGCTGTCATCTTTAACCTTGTCCTGTTAATGGGATCTTTAACATCTCACATGGAAAGTTGGAGCTTTTCCTTGAAATTCACCAGAAATGCCTGCACAAGCAATCCATGAAGCTAAAGTTGCCAAGAACCCCAAGAGAGCACACCCTAGCTAGCGTTTGCCTGACGGAGCCGAATCTCTGCATACTTCCTATGTGTATGGACCTCTATTTAAAGGTCTGTGATAGTTTTGTGATGATAAATTATTACTAGTTTGGAAAGCTTTTAGTCATTGGTTTATTGGAAAATGATAAAGTAGCTCATTAGCTGTATTTAATTTTGACTTCTGAGTAAGATTACCAAATTGAAGTCAGAGTTAAGGTTGCTACAAATAGAAAAAGGTGCCCACCTAACGTGAAAAAGGGGGTTTATCTTCCTCACGTTGTCGTTCTGCCCATACTGATACAAGTTTGGGTGCAGCAGTGAATTCAAAACCTTTTCCATTCTAGCGAACACATCTATCTGCTTCCTGGAGATACCTCGTGAACGTGTTTACCGAGTTCCCCATCTTCACTGTTATCTAAACATATTCAGAAAAATTCTTTCCTAGACCAAAATCTAAATTCTAAGCCCATCTGCTTTCACTCAGCCTGAAAGCATAAATCATAATCAAAGAAGTATTAAAATGGACATCTTTATTAGCATTATCAAGCATGGCTAATAAAAAAGAAAGAGCAACATTCAGATGATTTTATCTAGTAATTATTGGACAAATTTATAATTAAAATCTTCTTTGGAACTGTGGTTTTCTTTTATAAGAGAAGTTGTAAAGTCTTTTTCTCAGTCTCCCTTCCCCTATCCTAACTATCAGTTTGAGGGTGAATTTGATAATGTCTATAAAAATGTTTTATGTTTATCAGAATCTAACATGAAAGAAATGGAAGCTATTTAGCCTGATGTTATTAGTGATTACGGGGTAAACTGACCACTTTTTGAAGATGATTTAACACTTTAAACCTCTAAGATGTCACTTAGTGCCTTGGAAAAGGTAATTTACTAAATGGTACTTTTGTAACCTTAAAGAATTAATGACCACTGAAAGTGAGCAAATTATCACCTTTTTAGTTTTAGGGTTAGGTCTATTGAATTAAATGTGAGGCCATCCACCTGTCAAAGGGATTTGATTTTATGTCATTTCAGCAACTTTAAAAAATCATCTTGAGAGCTCAAGAATGCTCAGAATTTTTGATTTGTCTCTTGATCATGTTCATTTACAAAAGCAGTAAGAAAGTAGATTTGTTTTAAATTTTAAAGTGAATGTGACCCTTCCCTCCTCAGGGTCCCATTTTAAGTCATTGAAATCATCATATGTATGCAAAAGCAGTGCAGCTCTTTAAATCAAAAATAACAAATGTATAACTTTTATATAACATTGTAAACTTTACAAAATGTTTTCATGTCTCACAGTGTCGATAATGAATTAGCTATTAGATTTTTTTTTCTGGTCAGTGAGAAATAGCCTAGAGGCACAATTAAATTTACCTCCAACCCAATTCTTGGAGAACCAGGAAAAAAAAAGTTTACTCTTTTCTTCTTCATTTACCAGAAGAATGTCTTGCCTTTCCACCAATATTAATTATATATGTTTAAGGCAAATGTTGAATTATATCCAAATAGATGTGCTGCAGTGATTCTAGTTCTCTCACTAGAATATCCTGTGGTACAGTTTGATTTGTACAAATTCAATTATTTATTTTCCTATCTGTTTTCTGTTAATCCCAATTCTGTGAGTTTTCCCAACTTGACGGAAAACTCCTAAAAGACAAGACTGATTCTTGGAGCTATTTTAGTACTGTACTCTCTGCAGGGAGTATCACTTATGGGACACTTGAAACAACTCTAACTGATCCATCCTTGTTATAATTCCTGCCTAAAGACAGTGGGACCATTTGGTCCCAGACTTGAGCATGGGTTAGAATCACTGGGGAGCTTTTTAAAAACACAATGCTAGCCCCGCCCCCATCAGAACTGCGGAAGTAGCAGATATGGGTGGACTGCTAGTTTGCCTTTCTAATGAATTCCTTCATTTCTACTGTATATTGATGTTACTGGTCCTGAGATCATATTTTGAGAATTACTGCATTAGACTCATCTTTAAAGCTCTCTCCAACTTTTCTTTGATGAGATTTAACATCTTTATCTGCTTCAAATTGGGATTTAGGAGCACAAGATATTATTCATAGAAACAAATATACTCAAGGAACTTAATGCTAAACCCACAAGTTAAAAGACCTAAAAGAAATCAAGCTGAGCTCCAAATATATCAGGCTATGAATGAATAACTCTAACTGATTAATGACGATAATAATAATTTTCTAAATGAGGCTGTATCCCACTTCATTAGCACAGTTATTACCCAACTTATGAATGGATCATACTGCAGTTTATTTGAAACCTCTTTTTGGAACTTGAAATGTGTTTGCCACTGAAGGATTGTGATAAGCAATTGTGATAATACAGGTCTCTATAACCAGAATTCACTCAAAGATAGTTCTAGTAGTGCCGCTGGGTCCTGAGATTGTTGCTAGGTGGAAAACTTCAGGATTTATAGCTATCACCACCGATTAACATAGGGTACCCCGAGACACAAGCAGGGAGGGAAGAGACTGTAGATCCATACCCAGGCACTGACCACCGCAGCATGATGGGCTTAGCCTACACATCTTCATCTCCAGTGAAATCAAGCCACAGGTCCTCTTTGCTGTCCCTCTTCTGTTAATCAGACAGACAGGAGAGATTCTGATGGTGTCTTTCTTCAGTAGCTGAGGGAATGAGGCTAGCACTGTTTGGCCGAAGAGTTCAGAAGGTGCTACGTGTCGTGTCCCATGAGCCATTGAAGATGACTTACTGTCCGGGCCTGCTGATCTGTTGTAGCCACATCACCCACAGCTGTGCTCAAACCCCACTTTGTCTCTAGGGTTCCCGCTGGATCCCAACCCTTGCAATTTTCTTTTGTAATCCAGATTTACAAAGAATTTATAGCTGATGGGATGCAGTGTGGGCTACCTAATCACCCGTCATTTCAGGGAAAATCCAGACCCCTAGAGCTGAGCAGATATACTGTGTTGAAGAAAATAAGACTGTCTCAAGATGAGGAATTGAGGAAGTGGACCGAGCACAGGGCCAGGAAACTGGAAAGAGGACAGAGAGAACTTCAATAAGTCCGCAAGTTATCCTTAGTTCTGCCACCTTGTATCACTGCAGGAATCACCCAGACCCAGCTCTGTAGTCCAGTGACGACTGGTTCCTTCTCATTCGGAAGTAAAGAAAGGAGTAGAAGAAAGTAATCATTGTTAGCAACTACCAGGTGTGGCCATCACCTGGTATTGTCTGGTGTGAACAAGAACAGGTATTCCAAGTTGGCTATTTTGTCAAGCAAGGAATTCCTCAGTACATGTACATGTATGCACACACACACACACACACACACACACACACACACACACACACACAGAAAGAGAGAGAAATGTCTGAATGGATTTCAGTGATTACTAATCCATGCTTTGCTACACCTGGTTTTCACATAGAATTATAGACTGTAACAGTCCTGGTACTTGGAGAAGTCAGCACCAAGAAGGGAATGAAGGTGCAAGGATTGAAGAATTGCATCAGAGGAAATGTCTATAGGAGAAAATGGGGACAGGGCCAAAAGCCCAAGGAGACTGGTCAAGCTGCCGTGCACGCCTGACCTCGAGAGAAGGAAGTCACATGGAAGCATCTAGGTGGACCCTTGCACCCTAAGGAAGAGGGGGCAAGGTCACTGGTAGTCCTTGAGCCCAACATGACCATGTGCCACCTTGTGTCTCCCAGGAAAGAGCCTGCCTAAGGATTCCTGCTGGGCTCAGTCAGTGGCTAGCAGTGGCCAGCCGGAAGCTTGGTGTGACCAAATGTGCTCGTGGATCTCACAACCCAGCGACTGGGCCCTCGCTCAATTGTACCTGTGTCTGGACATCTGTGAGGGAGGTGTCTTGCTTACAGACCAAGAGCCAAAGTGGCAGGATAAATATGAATTTAACGGTAGTGCTCTGCAGTGGGAATGATATAATACAGATTATTCAAGTTTAAAAAAATCTGATCCATTATCATTAGTACTCCTTCGAAAGTAGAGAGCCCAATGAAAATCCATTAAAACACACCATGATCTGAAAATTGTACTGTAAGCTGCCAGTTTCTACAAATGGCCCTTCGAACTGGTTTTAAGGCTGAGAAGAGGGAGCAAAATGAACTGTCTTGGCTTCACTTTCTCCTTTGAGATTACTGAAAAGGCAACCAAATGGCACAGAATAGACAGCCACAGGGTTAGGGGAAGGTTGGGAAAAAAAGCCCAATTTCATCATTGCTGCTAAATAATCAAGAATTGACTGAACATCTTTTTTTTTCAATATTACCAAAATCTTCATTTTTTTTGACCCAGAAAAAAATTTTTCTTGGCTTTTAAATTTGGAACACCTGATTTTTCATTTTGTATAAACAATCTGTGTTCCATTCTGCTGGACTGCACAATGATGTTTAGAATACCAGCTGCTACCTAGCGACATTCCCAAAGTTAAAGTCTATGCATAGATCACGCTGTAGTTTAAATTATGTAAGTAATTTGCTTCTGTTTCTTCTGATGTCAAAATGGAGAAGTGAAGAGCTATTATTTCTAAAGCCTAATGAGTATTGTCTATTTCACATGGTCTGTAAGAAGTAGAAGTACACAGAGAGCTAGATAGCTTTTACCCAACTATGAAAATCCTAACTAATGCAACAGTTCCCAGTGTGGTGTATGTGCCGTATGTTTTAATCCAACTGTTCCATACGTCATTTTGAGTTCTTTTGTACTTAAAATGATCCTTAACAAAGATGACAACATGTTAATCGGTTTTATTTAAAAAGTGAGGAAAAATTCAGTTATAAGGGGAAGGACTGTTTCTTCATGTTCAATATTATTTTCCTTGGGAAAAAAATACATAGACTAAAGGTCAGACCATTATAGTTACTGGTAGAGTTGTTGTTCATGATAGTTCAGGAGATATACTTGTAATGACTGGAATTGAAATTAGTAATAAGATAATGACTCTTTTCTTCTTGTTCAAAATGAAAATATATTAACTGGTTCTAATAATATATTAATGAGATTAACAAAGATATGAAGTTTTCTGATAAGAAGAAAAGCTGAAATTATGACTGTGGTGATGATTCTGACAAGAGTATCTAGGGACAGCTTCAAAATGTGGCACTTGGGCACAACTCAGAAGGCATGGAGTGAACTCTGGTAAGTCCTGGGTAGAGGCAGCCCGGAGAGGAAGCAGCAGTGGTGAGAGGGTCTGAGACACGTGACTAGGAGGGATTTCCAGTCTTTGGAGGAGACAGAATCGCTCATGTGAAATGGAAACAGCCAATAGATAGAACAGTTAATTGTCTGCAGGTCAAACGGTCTATTGCCTCAGTTTACATCCTAATAATAAACAACCTTCAAGCATTCCTATTTTGCTACACAAAGGCACATGCAATTCTCTCTCTCTCTCTCTCTCTCTCATACACACACACACACACAAATACAAACACACCTCATTTTCTCTCTCTCTCTCAAATATGCATTCATTCATTATCACCCACTATAATGCATAGAGAAAGAGTTGTCCTCCATTGTTTTTTTCACCAGATAACATCTCAAATAAAGATGAATTCCCTACAATTATACATTTGAAGTAATGTGTTGTTATTTGAAGTCTATTTCCATATCAACTTTTCCCTCATAAATGAAGCTTCATATCCCTGCGTTTGTGGTAATTAAAGACATGTATGTTTAATGGGCCTGTTTCATCTGCAGGATGTTGGCTGATGCTGGTGTCATAGGTTACCAATTTACTGCCCAGTGATTGCTCTTTAAATGCTTGTTTGGGACAGGGAGCAAATTTCCTCTTGCCGCTAACCTACACTAACAATGCTGCTTCATCAGCCATACAGGAGGATGGCTTCTAATTAAAACAACAGCAGCACCTTTAGAACACGATAACTTCATTTCTGTTATTATTCTTTCAGATGACTGGTGAAAGAATTAAAATACAATGTTAAAAAGGAAAACAGCTAAGAAGCTTGTGTTTATGCAGTATGCTTAGAACAAAAATGTTTTGCAGAAATTCTTGTGAATGCATCCAAATCTCAATATTCACACTTTCTGGGAAAAAAAATAAAATAAAGAAAAGAAAGAATCTGTAAGGGAGGAAAACAAGAAAAAGGGGAGGGAGGGAAGGAAAGAAGGAAGGAAGGAGGAAGAAGGAAGGGAGAAGATGGCTAGTTAGATCTTGTATTGAATGGCATAGATATACGGAACTCTTAAAGAAATTGTTTAAAAAATATTGTCAAGATTCTGATTATTACATATCTTTAAGTGGCAAATAATAATCAGCAATAACAACTCCCATTTTCTTGTCTAGAAAATAATATCATTCCAACAAGGTAGAAAATATAATCTTACTCAGATCTGTTACGTGCTTCTCTTTCCAAATTATGGTCTTGCATAAGTCATTGACACAATTCTTCATTCCCAGTCTGCAAAATGAATAACCTTTAATTCTTTACTCACAAAATTTTCATTTCTATCAGCTTATCTTAAGCTACTTATACGCTTCAATTCAGCTAAAATGAAATGTGCTTCTATATTCTCCTTTTCTTTTTCACTGAAAATTCTGTATAACTTTAGATAATGGGAGTCAAATAATTTGTGAGTTACCCAAAGAAAAAACAAAACCCAATGAATCCTATAGTCAATTACACATTCCAACCCATAGAATCAGTGACTTTCAATAATGAAAGAATTAGCTGACAAATGAAATACGCTGGAATTCTGGCACCACGTGTCCTTCCTCGAGCACCCTCTGACCTTCAGTATCACTGCACCTTTTCTTCTGGCCCCTGTCCTTTGGGATGGCTTTTGTTTTCTCTGTCCCTCTCTCCTGCTCTGCCTGCTCCTTCCAGGTCCGAATCAAGAGCTACCTCTTAGTCAATCCTTTCCCACCTTGCTTTTGTCCTTTACTACTTCACTAAAACTGCTTTAATAAAGTTAATCAGTGAATGACTCTGTAACAGTCAAAATTTGTCCGTATGGAGTCCTCACTACACAGGACCTGTCTGTCTCACTGGTGTCACAGACAATTTCTTTTCGGAGAGTGCATTTTGGAAAATGCTGCTCTTCGAACTTAATTTCCCCAGCACCGTTCTTCTCTCCTGGATCCCGCCGTCTAATCTGAAAAGCTCTCCTTTTTGAAAAATGTTCAACAATCTGCTTTGATCCACAACTCCTCTTTCTATATATTCTCTCTCTTCAGTGGTTCATCCTTCTTATTTTATGGCTTTAACTGTCTCCAAAATATTTCTGACTCCCAGTCTAGATCTCCAATGCTGACCTTGCCCTTCCTTCAGACTCACCTGTGATGTTTTTCTATACACACCTACCTAGATGCTCCTAGATACTTTGTTTACCTGGATGCTCGCAGGCGCTGTAAACACAACAGGTCTCAAGTTGTTAATGTTATTTCCAGTTCTGTCCCTTACTGCTGTGTCTTTCTTATTCCTGAATGTATGGTAGGACCCTTACAAGAAAACATGGACTTCTGTGGATTTTGCCTGTGATTTCACTCCAACAGTCAGCGGGACAGGCAAGCATGCCCCAAGGGAATGGCCACGTGACAGATGAAGAGATATGAACTGAGAGTGAGGATTTCCTTAATGACAAAGAATATAGAAATGTAGAAAGATGATTAAATAAAGCAGGATATAAGAGAACATAGTCCCAGATAGGAATATGACTTCTGAGCCCCCAGCTCTCCATGACATGTTATTTTCAGCAGAGGAAAGACTCCACTAAGTGGAAAACTTTTCCTGTGACATTTTTAAAGGGTATCATACCCTCATACCCGCCCACGCTGGGCTCCTCTAGAGACCAGGCCTGAAAGCCTGCCTACTCACCATGTGGATGAGGCGTGGTGTAAGTGGGAAGATCAATCACCAGCTCTTTAAAGACAGCCATGATGTAACAGTATGACAGTGTGACCCAGATTCTTCCTCGAGCCCTGTTGCCTTCCAATTTGAGCTTTCACTTTACTCCATGTTGGGTGCTTTCCTCACATTTCAAGCTCTCTACCACTAAGCTAAATCCCCATCCTCCCCCAACATTTCATTCTTACTTGCTAGTTTAGATATACAGTAATTCCAAGACAGAACAGATAAATGGAACATCATGGACTTTGGGGTTCAATACACTGTGCTTAAAAATCCCAGCTCTCCCATTCACCCAAATGACTCTGAACAAGGCATCTAGAATTCTTTATAAACTGCATATAAGAATATCTACCTGACATGAGAAATGTGAGGATTGTCACATGATTCACGATGCATGCCAAGCATAATGTTGTCATTCACTAAATGGTGGCTAAAGTCACTCATTATGTTGGATTCATCTTTATTCATGGGCTATTCCTTCATCAGTATTGGCAGATCACAGTTAAATGATACAGTCCATAATTCCACCAAAATATTATCACCTTAATTGTAAGTTTTTACATGATTTCTTCTTTAGCCATGGTGCAAGTATTAGAAACAGTAAGCCTGAAATTCAATACTTAGACAAATAAAAAGAAAGTACAAAGTATTTAGAGTCTCTATAAGACCGGATTTGGGTTGTAAAGTCTTATCTGAGTCTCTTACATAATAAAAAAAAAAAATCTATGAAATTTAATTGATCAAACTCAGGAGACGAAGAGACATACAGATTCTTCTGAGATTAGAACTTGAGGTTTCTAGCAGCCTAGACTAGCAAACCTGAAGCTTAATTCACTAAGCTATCCCCTCTGGCTGTTGATTCTGTACAGCAATTTAGCACCAGTGAAAGGAAAAGAAATGCTCGCTACGCTGCTGTTTGCCCAGCCCCACCTCTTAACTCTGGTACCAAAATTGAATATACCATCTTGAAGATATATTGAGCCAACACTCATCAAATTCTCATGAACCAAAACTGAAGTTAATTTTCAGTACATGTGTAGAGGTAAACTTCTGGTTTTCCCATAGAGGCAAAGCATATACCAATTTTACAATGTCTGACTCAAAATTTTATCTTCCTATATTGGCAGAACACCATTTTGATATTCATCAGCAAATGAGTGGTAATCGTTTATAATCCACAGCAGGTAGGCAGTGAAGCAAAAGCCAACAATTTTTAGTTTTCACGGGTGTAGTAGAAAGAACACATGCTTTAGAATTGGATAGTCCTGGTGTCAAATGCTGTCTCTCACCCTCTTCTTAACTGTGTGACTTAGAACACCATATTTAAATCATTTATTTTCCCCAGTGAACAGATCCAGAGATAGCAGTTCAAAGACCTAATTCCTAATGACAGACTTAGAAAGTGGCCACTCAATTTCAATTTTCCTTACTTTTACAGTGGGAGCAACATCAATTCATGGAGATCCTAGGACTTGAATTCGTAATACTGAGAGACATCTGTAGGTGCCTGAGTCAGAGGCATCTGATTATCATTGTGAGCTTGGCTCCTAAGTGCCAAGCGGTACATAAATGCATTTGCATATATAGAGGACGGCAGATCCTCTTACTCCTATTTCGCAGCTAAGGAATCATAGGCCTGAATATGTTAAGTGACGCTGCCAAACTTACACAGTTGGTAGCTTATCGGGCCAAGTCTAGAATGTGGGTCTTCTCGCTGCAATCAAATGCCTTTTCCCAGAACTGAAGGGCTCTGCTGTGAACAGAGTTTGTGCTTGCATATATCCTCATGAAACTAACGTGGTTCCTCTCACAGCAGGCGTGGGGATTCTGATTCTTTACATTGTGTCAGTTTGCCCTGTTGCTTTCCTGTCCCCTTTCTTTCAGCGAGGAGACCTAAAGTCACCCTGATTTTGTTCCCTTTTTCTTCCCCGCCTTTGTCTGGATTCACAATCCGGGTGCCCTTCCAGGCCTGGGGTTCCTAATCTGTTATGTGACATGATGCACCTAAAAAGGGCTTTGGAAGCTGAAAAATGCTTATAAATATAAGACATTGATGGTAATCATCAGTATCACTAAGCTTGTAATTCACAGTGCCATATTTATTCACATTTGATGTCATTTGCTCTCTGCTTTGGAGATCTGATTTCTTGAAATTTCTTCCTCTTCCCTTGAAGTAACTGGAAATGTCACTCATTTGCAACATGGGGTGTCTCTGTCTTGGCCCCTGTCATGTGTCATTTCTCATCAACCACTGAACTTTCTCCTGGTAACCGTTCTTCTGCCTGAATAGCTCAGTTACAGCCTTTTCTACTGTCCTCATTGGTGATTTAGTTTTGAGTGCAGATTCTGCCTATATATCTGTGTCCCAGAAAGAAATTCTGACACCTAAAACAGTTCCTGCCAGTTAGTATCCTTCTATCAGTAGCTTCGCCCTGATTTAGACTGATTCCTGATGGCTTCCCGCAGACAAACACCTGCAGAAACTCGTCGGCAGCCACAGGTAGATTCCAGGACCCGGAGCTGGCCAGAGAGTGAGAACCCGTGCATTTTTCCCGAAGCTGTTGTGGAAAAGTAAGGTGGACATCAGCTCCCCCCACATCATTTTGTTATTCAAAGGGAACAGAAAGAACCCAGAACATCTGTTGTTTCCGAGGCGTTTACATAGACACTGAGCATTGCAGCAGGTCCAATGGTGTTTGCTGGTTATTTCCAAATACTTTATCTGTAAGAAGTATTTTTAGTCTTTGGGGGATATTGTACATGGCAGACACATTGTTGACATCTGGCAGGTTCATATGCAACCACTGAGATCTTTCAAAACAAAACTGTTGCAAAGGATATTTAAACCCAGAATGTCAGTTGGGAATAAAATGTTCCCTTCTTAGACTGTCTTTCCTGGTGTGAAATGCACAAATTTTAAAGATTAGAAGTGAGTCAATTTAGATATTCTGAAACACAGGAATGGAAAAAAGCATTTTTTTCCCCTGAATGTCATCCGCTTCTAAAATTATGGGGGAAAACTTTGAAAACTTTTTAAAGAAAAATGGGGGAATTTTTGCACATTTTCTTGCCTGGACTCATCTAGGCATATAATGGGCTCTTGGCAGTTCACTCTCTTATGTCCCGGCTTTGAAGTAGGCTCATACTCTGATTGCACTGTGTCATCGCTGGGTGGCCTTGAGCAGCAACGTACAGTGCATGGCACAGGTTCTTCCCCTGTCACTTTGTCAAATGGGGATATCAACTGTCCGCATCTGGTGGGATGGTTGTAAGGAATAAATGGCATCCCAACAAAAAGTTAAAGCCAGTGCCAGATACGGTAAATGTGAAGTAAATGTACCTGCTGTTTTTCTATTACATAGAAGTTAATATTCTAAGGAAAGCGTAAGAGTTTTTGGTTTGGGTTATTTTTTTTTCCAGAGAAAGGTAGTTAATATTAGGTGATTCTTTTTTTGAAGTTGATAATAGATTTATAAAAATGTTTCTATGAAATTACTGTACTTGTCTCATACTGAAATTATGTAATTCAAAAATCAAAGCCGAGCAACTGCTTTCAAAGCATTTCTAGACTTTGCAAGACACTGGTGTTCTGCCGTTGTTCAATTCGTTCAGAAAATGAACATCCAATTTCAGCTTAATACTTAGATTAAAAGATATAAAATCCATCTCTGTCATAGTTGAACCATTTTCTAATCTTCCTGCAGTTCTAATAATGTAAGCCTTGTGTGAGGTAGGGACAATTAAGTGTTGATTAAATATGCTTTCCTTCTTTTTTAAAATGCTGTGCTTAAAAAGTCGGTCAATTTAAGAAGTTTTGCCTGTATCTGTGTTTTTCTGGATGACTTTGATTGGTAGCAAAGTAAGACAGCAAGAACTGAAGTATTCCTTGTAGCACTTAGGTCTCTGGAGGTTTTTTTGTGTATTTTCAAGACATAAAGGTGATAGGATCTTGGCAAGTAGAAGTTAATCAGCATTAAACCCTAACCTGTTCCTTGCATTCTGAGAATGGACTAAAAGCAACTTGGAACCCAGGTGTGGTGGTACACATCTGTAATCCCAGCACTGTGGGAGACAGAGGCAGGAGGATCACAAGTTTGAGCCCAGTCTGGGCAACATACCAACTGTGTAAGATCCTGTCTCAAAAATAGAAAAATAAAAATAGCTGGGCCTGGTGGCGGTGCATGCCTGTAATCTCAACGCTTGGGAGGCTGAGGCAGGAAAACTGCCAGGAGTTCGAGGTCAGCCTGGGCTACATAGTGAGTTCAAGACCAGCCTGAACTGCATAGTGAGACCCTGTCTCTAAAAATTAATTAATTAATTAAAATAAACATGAAAAGGGCTGGGGACATACCTCAGTGCAAAGGCCCTGGGTTCAATCTGCAATACGGCCAAAATCTTTTCAAAATATTATAGTAGTTTATGAATGGAACACCAGAGCCATATGTAGTGATTGCCTGAAGGGCTAGGAGATTGGCAAAACTCAACAGCTGCTGGTTGCTGATGTTGTGAGATTTTCGTCCTAAGCCTTGAAAGAAGAGAAAAGATTACGAAACAGAGAAGTAGAGTTTTTAGAATCCAGTGGCCAAACTACTGGTGTTATTGATGAATAGAAGAAATATTAACACAATATCCATTAGCTGGGGGGAGCATTTTGTAAGCACGTTGCTTGCCCTTTTAGAAGTCTAGCCAGTTTGCCTCCCTGGTAGGACTGAGTTTTGTGTTAAGCTTGTAGCCCATTTCCAGGTCTCCAGGATTCTGATTTCCAAAAGCGTGTAACCATTCGAGAACCTTCCAGTTCCGCAGCCAGTTCCTACATTTGAAATCTCTCCCCTCACTCTCTAGTCCCACATTTGATATCAGTTTCCAGGAGAGAAAATGGTTGCCAGGGACAGCAGGAGCATACAGAAAAGGAATGAGTGAATTTGAGGTCCCTCCAGCCCCACAGTTTTTATACCATAAGTGGTATCATTTCTGTCATTTTGGTGCCAGACACGTGTCTGAACTGTCTGAACGGTGCTGTTAGCATGAGGTCAAAAGAGTCATAGGCCAGCAAACCTCGGATCATAAATCCAAGATGGAGGAGCAGGGTTGCACCATGGGAATTTCTTCAATAATGACTAATGTTAGTACTTAAATACAGACCATAGTAGATTACAGCTTGACAGCTTACAGGGTACTTCAACTAAATAGTAAATCAAAGTTGATGGTGCCTGTAAGAGCAGAACTGAATCAGAACGTATTTGGAGCAACATCTGAAAAGCGGGGAAATGGAATATGGGTAATAGTGACATAAAAGAGGAAAACTCTGCAGTTGCACAGATTGTAGTTTGTAATGATTTTTCTTGCCTCCTTTTGATAAAAAGAGATTCTTTCCTGTTAGCATGTTTGTTTTACGAAAGTGCAAGGCATTATCTTTAGGGAGAATTTTGATGCTCCTTATAGAAACAGCATAAAAGATGGTAAAGAATACAAAGTGAGATTAACACTCAAAATCCAACTAAAAGTTGTCTACTTCTTATCCTATTAAGATGCAGAAAAACAGAAGAGATAAAAACTAGAGAGAGAAGGACAAATAGCAACAGCTTTTAAGGCTGAAGACCTGTAAACACAGGAGAGTTCCCATCCAGGCAGCCAGCCTGGGTTCCATTTTATTCTCTCCCTTCTCCAGAAACTCTCCTGGTGCTCTATTTGGTCATTTAGTTTTCTTGTTCCCAAATTATAGAGTTGCACCTTTACAGATGTATATGTTTATTTAAAGGAAGCTATGTCCTGTTTTTTCCTTTTCCCTCCCAAGATGGTACCCATCTTGTTTTAGAAGAAATGATACTATCTTCAAAGGCTTCCTTGGATCTTAGACTCTGGTATATCTCTATTTTAATGGTCTGAAAAAGTCCACTTTCTCTGTCCTTTTCTATTTTTCTATAATGGGGATAGAACGCAAGGCTATCACACTGAGCTGCTGACCTACATCCCCAGCCCCTTTCCTTTCTTTCCTTTTCTTTCCTTTCTTTCTTTCTTTTCTTTCTTTCCTTTCTTTCTTTCTTCCCTCTTTCTCTTTCTTCGCTCTTTCTCTTTCTTTCTCTTTCTCTCTCTCTCTCTTTCTCTCTCTTTCTCTCTCTCTCTCCCCCTGTCTCTCTCTCTTTCTTTCTTTTGAGATAGGGTCTCTCTAAGTCACTAACTTGCCCAGGCGGGGCTGGAATTTGTGCTCCTCCTGCCTGAGTGTCCCAGAGAATTACAGGCATGCACCATCATGCTAGCTTCCCCGTCTCGTACAGCACTCTGCTTCAGCTGGATTTGCTTTCTTACTGATTCTCAAAACTACATACCAAGTGGATATGTCTCAGAAGTCTCTGTAATTGCCTTTTCCACTAACTGAAATGCTTCTCTGTTGGCTCACACATTTCTCTCCCCGTCTCCCTTCCCCCTATCTCTCTCTCTCTCTCTCTCTCTCTCTCTCTCTCTCTCTCTCTCTCTCTCTCTCTCAGGCTGACTACTCCAATGCCATCTCTTCAGAGAGATGTGCCTTTATCATCTTATATAAAATAGCCCCAACTAATGCCCACCCCCTTTCATCTCTTTTCTTCTCTTTTTTTTCTTTTTAAATAGCACTACTCATTACCTGACATGAGATTATGTATTAATTTGTATATGTCAACACACAGATTTTTACAACAAAGATTGTCACAAAATCCTACTAGCGCGTAGGACTGAGTTGTAGGGACACCTGTCTAAATTAGGTGCCCAATAAATATTGTTGACTAAATTAATGTGTTGCCCACTTATTTCATTTCTTTCTTCTCACTTGAATTCTACTTCATTATCTCAACTTCTATTAAATATCTACGATCAAAGATCTCTTTAATCAGTGTGGTTGTGAAAAGTATGTGATTTTTTGAAAGACTGAGTGGGGAATGAGCTCACCAAACTCTACCCACCTGTCAAAACATTTATAGGTTTTTAACCACACACTTAGTAATACCCTATTGCTGCTACATTTTAAGAGCACTAAAAACTAATAGTCAGAGGAAGTGGCACATATGCCAAATATATTCAAGCCTGGAGAATCAGCACCTGAAGTAATTTACACAAGTTAAAAGAACTTCACAGATTGTCTTCTACATTTTTTAAATATTCCGTTTCTATACCTGTTCTATAAACAAAAAATACAGTTAGTGCTCTATTACCTATGCACACATTGTTTTTTTCAGAGACTCGGAGAAAGTAGGTATTAACAACAATATTTTCCATAGCTGTTCCACTTTCTAAGACTCTGCTAAGTTTATTACATTTTTATTGAGGTTTTTCTACTGAGATATTATAAAATAATATAAATAGCTAACATTTTATTGTGCAGGTTCTATGTGCCAGGCATTGTGCCAAGCCCTTTATTGCATTTCCCTATTTAATCCTCTCTACTCTATCAGGCATGTAAAATTAAATAATTTTCATTGATAAATGAGAAGGCTGAGGCTTTGAAAGGCCATATAGATTTGGGGATGGTTATAAGCTAGAAAGGAAAACTGGCAAGTGTTTAATAAATTAATTCACTTTAAAGTGATTATGAGAACCATAGAAATCAGTATGGATGGTTCTCAAAAAACTAAAATTAGGGGCTGGAGATTTAGCTCGGTGCTTAGAGTGTTTGCCTCGCAAGCATGAGGCCCTGAGTTCGATTCCTGGTACAAAAAAAAAACAAAAAAAACCAAAAACTAAAATTAGAGCTACCATTTCATCCAGTTGTATCATTCTGAAGAAATTAAAGTCAGCATACTATAGACATACCTGTAGGCCCATGTTATTGCGATATATTTCACAATATGGAAATAGCCTAGGTGCCTATCAATGGATGAAGGGATAAAGAAAAATGTGGTCGCCTAAAGAAGAAGGAAATCATGTCATTTTCAGGAAAATGGGTGGAACTGGAAACCATCATGTTAAGTGGATAAGCCAGACTTAGAAACTCAAATATCGCATGCTTTCTCTCATATGAGGAATCTATGAAGGATATTTTTTAAGTAAGATGATATGAAAGCAGAAGGGAGATGATTAGAGAAGAGGGATAATATGAAGGAGGGGACAGGGAAGAAAGATGTAGTAATGGAAAGGGCGAATGATCAACATCAGTATATGTTATATGCATGTGTAAATACACCAAAATGACACCCACTAGGCTGTGAAACTAATACACACTAGTAAAAGAGAGAATAAAATAAAGTGGTTGTGAGAAAAAATGTAATGCTCTAGTTGTCCGAATGAATATGCCTTAGGTTATAAATAATCCTAGTCCAAAAAGGAAACAGCTTCTGCCTTCTGATCAGAGCTGAAAGTGTAGGGTAATAAGAAAGGATTAAACAAACACGTTGAACATTCCTACCCCCAAAATCTGAAATCCCCAAGGATCCAAAATCCAAAGTATTTGTTTATTCCACAAATTTTCAAAAGGTAAATTCGGACACATGGATCTGTACCACATGAAAATATTAAGTAGTTATACATTTGAGTAATGTATTTAAGTATTTTTACTTCAATGCTACATATTTCCACATAGCAATATTTATACACATTCTAGCAAAAAGAAAAGAAACTAAGCACATTTGGGGGAGTGTTTTCCATAAGTAACTTGTACCTAAATTGTCACATCTTCCCTAACCTAACATAACCTAACAGTGTACAGTACTTGGTTGATTTGATTATGGAGTACTTAAAAATAAAATTAGCCTTGACAAAAAGCAAACACATATATATCATGTTTATTTTACTGGACTCAATTCAATCGGAAATTTTTATTGAATGTCTATTCGTGCCCTATGCTGTCATACGTACTACTGAAGATACACCATCTTTTTAAAAATAGATTTTGATTCTTCTCACCTTCAAGGATTTAAGAGCCTGCATTTCAATTTACGTATCACATCTGAGTTCAGATACTAAACTACTCAGTTGAGAATGGAGGATTCACAAATGTGAATTTCTTGAGTTTTTCAAGATCTTAAGGTTCAAAACATCTTGATAAGGAATAATGAAACCAACACTTAACTAAGTGTCTATTATTCGCCAGGTATCTGTTAATTGCCCTTATCTTTGCAACATTTCTTCCTTTAAAGAAACTCCATGCACAGACTTCAGGCTCACAGATGGATAAGCTAGGAGATAATAGTCTGATTACAAAGTACCTCTTCTCTTTTTAAAGAGATTTTGCTCTTTAGATTGTTTCATTAGTAAGACCCTCCAATATATTTAAATATTACTTAATAAATCAGTGTGGACTGCACCTCACTTTGGAGATGTATCTGTTGTGTTAAGTGAGGCACACTCATGTCTTACCTTGACTAAATTCTCGTCCTTATACATAGCACAGAATGTTCTCTAATTCATTCTTCCAATAATTTCAAAAGCAAACAGAAACCAGAGCAAAGAGGAAGAGAAACAGCAGTGAGTGCGATCACCTGAATTTAGCCAAATGACTACTCTTCTAAGTCTGCTAAAACTTTTTGAGGAAATATAATAAATTGCTCTCACTCCCTTTCCAACTCCTGAGGAAGTATTTTGACTGGGAATTAGGTAAAATTTATTCTATATCTAATATATATGAAGATATTTAAACTGTAATTGCATGTAATTTTAAGGAAATGTTCTTTCAGTGGTAGGAAGATTGACCTACTAAGGAATATTAAAAAGTACAGGAGTTCACATTTTTGTGATAATATTTTATCATTGTGAAAACTTATTCCTAATAGACCCCTACATTACATTTCAGTAAAGTGGTTTCATTTTCTTTAACAACCATTAATAGCTATTAGAGGTTAAAAAAAAAGGCTTTATATAGATCATTAAAGCACACTTAAGTAATTTGTAATTGACAATTAAATCATCATGGCAGTGCATTATCATAAGTTTGATGGATCTGCCTTTTTTAAAGTACTGAGAAGAAAGGCCCTTTTGTAAGCCATCCCACTACAGACTATTCTTGAATTTTAATTGATCACAAAGCACACATTGTCTTGATATATGTGCTTGGTAATCATCTTTTACAAGCTTCCTTTTGTGAGGATTTTGGTGCTATGTGTGGGGGAGTCTGGTTCAGGCTAGAGACAGTGTCTTCACTGAAATCTGGAATCAAAAACTGTCTTCAAACCTTTGCCCTTGCCATTGTTGTAATATATAAAATAAGACTTGGAGCTTTCCACTATGAAAGCCCAGATTTCTCATTCTCTCATTCCCTTTCCTTTCCCTTCATTTCTCTAAAGACCAGTGAATGTGCCTACGAAGCTGTCTAAATGTTGCCATGGTGATTGGCCACACCCATGATAGACAGCCCCCATTCCTGGGCAGCCAATTGGCCTTATCCAGTCAAACTACAAGACAGGCTACAAGTGTTTATAAAATTAAGACTTTTTTCTTCCTCCCTAGGAAATCTGTGGACTTACCCATGTAGAAATTCTGGTCAAAACTGTTACGTTTTGAGATCAAAACACTGAAATATCACTGAATTTGAGAGGGAATTCTAATCATTCGTGTATCTATCTGTCTCATTAAGAACTTTTAAAAGTTTCATAGATAATTGATTTTTTTCCACTTTTGTTCCTTCTACCATACAGTAACGATGAAATTACCTGTATGGTATAAACCTTAAAAAAATAAAATAGGTTCTCTGTATTTCAAACTACTATATTTAGAAAATCAAAACTTTCAAAAGATTAATTTTCAGACAATTTGCTGAAATCTGAAATAGGCAAAAACTACAGATAGAGGTTTTCCCTTTGATATCTAAAAAGAGATTTTATAATATGGACATAATGAAGTTATATGTAAGTTTGATTAATCTCATAAAGATTTATCTGATGTACTATAATTGCCTACTGTCATTTAATTTATAGATTTTATGGTTTTCCTATGAGATAAATGCATCACGTTCAAAGTGAAAAAGTATGATAAGTGATTTTGAAGTAGCTTTAAAAATATTGAAATTAGCTAGATATTGATACTCTATTAGTACAAATTAAAATTCTAATCTAACTCAAAAAGAGAAAGGCATGTTGTATCATTGGACTGAGTATATTTATACTGTAGTACAGCTCCATACGTTTCGTAGCTACTTCATGATTTTTTTAATTAAATCAAGTTAATGAATTCAAGAGGGTCACACTATACTTTAAGAGACTATGAAAGAATTGGGTAGTTCTAAGGATCCCTCCAAGCCCACCTCACCACACTGTGGCCAGACTTGCTAAAGGGAAGGTGTGAATCACATAATTGTTAGTAATCAGAATCATAGTGGTGGAACTCCCCCTGGCCCAAATGTGACAGATATATAGATGTCTAAAAAGGGAAGGAAAGTCTCTTGCCCAGAGGATTTTCAGTGGGATAGGAAGGCACACTCTAAGAAGTAATTGATGAAGATGTTAAGAGAATGCTATAGAAACATATAAATTGTTTATTTTATAGGAGAAAACTAAAAGTCAGCAAGAGATTTTTCTGAAGGTCAGCCATGGACAGATTACTTGGCAATGGTGGTCTTTAATTTTAGTCCCGCCATCTCAATTTGATTCTACTACTTGAAACATGTCTCAAAATATTAATGAGAGAAATTAAGATTGGCAAGAAACTCTCGATTCTAAAACACAAGCAGCACAGTGGTTGATAATTTTAAAACATCCCATCAGTAGTGGCGACCAAAGACAGTACACTAAAAGAATCACATTCCACGACCAATTATGGTTTGGCAAGAATAAAACAATGTTTAGTTTCTAAAGTGTAATATAATAAATCACCTTATTAAGACAATAAGAAAAAAATCTTAATAGGCACTCAATAAAATTAAACCCTATTCCTAAGCAGGGGATCATAAAAACCTGGGAATATGCAAGAGTTTTCAAATGTAATAAAATGCAACCATCCTAAACCAATCACCCACTATAAAGGAACTGGACACAGGCACAAATTATCATGATTGATTACATAATGTATGGAAGGTCTGATCATAGTAAGAAGACACAGGAGTAAAATAACAGATATGCTAACTAGAAACACGAAGAGCAAAATTTTATCATTGTAAACAATGAATATAAACATAAAAATGGAAAATAACTATAAGAATTTAAGAAGAGTGTAAAAAGTTTGCAAACCAATAACTTTGCCTTGAATCAATAGTAACAGATATGGAAACTATTTCAAATAAACATTAAGTCTTCCCCAAAAGAAAAACTAAGATTTTAGTAGATTTAGAGTTTAATCTGTCCTTCCAGATGCAAAAGCCAGGCCCGTGATGTTAAATTTTCCTAAATCCAAAAATTCAGTATAAACACCAATCAAATTGTTTTGAATAGACAAGATAATTCCAAACCTCAACTTACATCCCCTGTGAGAAGTAACAGTAGTAATCAGGAATATCAGATATTATAAAACATTATCAATTTTTCCTAGTTAAGACAATGACGTGTCAACATGAGAAATGACAGATTCAGTGACACAGAATCTAATAAATAAACACACACATCTTAACGTAAAGCCGGAGGGAAAAGGTCGATACAATAAACAGTAGAAATAAAACCACCTATGCGGGAAAGAAGGAAAACTCAAATTGGCACCTCACCTCATACCATGCACCAAAATAAATTTTACACGAGTCAAATAGCATAAAAATCACTAACAAAATACAAAAGTAAATAGCAATCTTTGATATTCAGGGTAGACAAAACTTTTTAGGTATAAAATAAAATAATAAAATAATCAAAATATTCTGTTATGTAAGTTTTTAAATTCTTGAACTGGAATTAGCAATCTGGAAAAAATTTAAAGCTGTTTTTTAAGAATTAAAATACAAAACATACACACACGTAGATGTATATATGGAACAGCTACAATTCAATTTTAAAAATTTTTTATTTATGACTAAGGCACATAAACTGACCCTAAAAGTAGACAAATGACAGTAAACATTGAGGAAAATGTTTATCTTCTCTAGTATTTGAAGAAATACAAGTAAATGGTAAGGTAACATGTTTTCACCCAACACATTTATAAATGTAAAATTAAATAATTGTGTCTTTGACAGCTGGGTATGGTGCTATATGCCTGAAATTGCAGTCAAAACCGGGCATGGTAGTTCATGCCTGTTATCTCAGCACTCTGGGAGGCTGAGGCAGGAGGATTCAAAGTTTGAGCCCAGCCTGGGCAACTTAGTGATGTTAGCAAGCCTCTGTCTCAAAATTTTAAAAAATGTTAAAAAAAAGAAAAAAAATTTAAAAAGGGCTGAGGATATACCCTGGTTTCAATCCACAGTATCACAATGAATCGATCAGCATTTGAAATGTGCGCTTGTACATGAAGGAGGGTCAACAATTGCAAAGCAATGTAATCATATTCTGTTAAGACCTAAAAGAATTCTCTCAGAAGAAAATTAGAAATGCCGCTCATGTCTGAAAATGTTCAACTCAATACTATATATATATACAAGTAAAAATTTAGAAACACTCTTGATATCTAACCTTATGAAAGTAGTTAAATCAACTATAGGAGTTTAGTGAAATAAAATAATATGAAATCCCTGGAAAACATTTTCAAAAGTCATTATTTACCTAAGAAAAATGCCTCATCTTGTATAAAAAAAGAATTAAAAAATCAACAATCAGTACAACCTCCATTCTATACAAAAGGATGAGCTATATGCTTTGCAAATGACTAAAAGAAAATAAACCAAAAGTTAAAGAGTTATTATTTTCTAGTTGTATTTAGGAAAGGCTAATGTTTTTCTTTATATTTATCAGTATTTCCAAGCAATATTGTAAGCCTGAATTGCATTTAAAATCAATAAACATTATTTTTAAAAGAATCACATTCTGTGTCCAAATTATCACTCAGTCTAAGTCAATGAATCTAAATTAGGCACATTTTAATAGTAAAGTTTTAGGAGTACAATATTATATGCTCCGTGGGAATATTATATTGATTTTTCATTTGTAGCAAGATGTCCTATATAGGGTTAAAAGAACGAGATCTTGCAGAGACTTCTGGATGAATAATTGTTGCCAAATAAGTCTTTTTCAGCTTTGTACAGTTGGGAAGTAGGACTCAATAAGTTGCTCACCAGTGCGCCAAATGATACTTTCCTGCTTACGTTAACATGGTTCCGGTGTCGTTCAGGGCAGTCTGTATTCTCGGTGGCTGTGCATGACCCCAGCGACTTCGCGGGTGTTCTGGCAGTGGCTCTCATTTACAGAAACGCGAATGAAGTGCATTCAAGTGCTTATAGCATCTTTTTGAAGTCCCTGTGTTGTGTGTGTGTGTGGTGTGTGCGCGTCGGCGCGTTGTTTAGTTTGTGTGTGTGTTATCCCTATAAAGTATTCCTTTTGAAGTTCAGAGCTTAGGCAGAGAAAGCCTGAGTTTGGTGGATGTAACTTTTGAAGGCATTAAATAGCAGAGTTATTCTCAGGTTATGATTGACACCGAGCAAGATGCATATTATTTCTTTGTCCTCCAAAATACGGAGGGAGACCTGTGGGTATCTGTGGTGTTGCGTGTGCATAGGTGAACACATGTGTATGTATATGTTGTTTGCTCAGTGTAAGAAAAATGTTTATAAAGTTCAACTGAAGATAAGATGCTTCATGAATCTGGCATCCTTCAAGCTTTCTCCTAAGGAACAATTCTAATGACAGGCCGGTGACACAGGCACTAAGGGGATGTGACAAGAGTCAGTTGGGGCAACCGACTGCTGAGGAGAATGGGCTGCTGAGACCTCTGGTGACCAGGCTGAGAGCGTGGAGAGTCTCAGACACGGTGTCACATCTGCCTGTTGCTGACAAAAACCATCAGTACCTCTGAGGGGAGATAAACCGTCCGGATCAAATTAGATGATTACACAGAAACAAAGTTATCTGAGGGAAAAATAGGGAAGTTTTTCTTCCCACTCATTTTGTTTTCTTGATTTTTTGGAGAAGTTCCTGGTTTTTCATCTTTCGCCAATTTGCCTAATATTATATGTGACTACAAACAAGAACCGCAATTGTCCCCAAAGACCTGTGAGAGTAGAGAAATGCTCTTCACAGATCACTGGAACAGCTGGGGGTGTAGCCCAGTGGCAGTGTGTGCTTAGCATGTGCAAGGCCCTAGGGTCCATCCCTAGCATCCTCCAAAGAGTTTTGGAATGATATGATACCCCGGGGGCCTTTCGAACTTTGGATCATCTGAAAATAAAAGACAAATAACTTTTTAACCCATAATTGTGCACATATCACATGATGCTTACTACTTGCTTCCAGATACATTTCCCTCATTTCCATCCTATACACCTCTAACAGTTTCTATCTTCTAAAACACCACTTAGCCATGTGTTTTCTCATTGCGATTCTTCAATCATTTGGCCATTTTTTTATCCTACTATGCCATAAGCATTTAATGAACAGCTACTCAGTATCAAGCACATTACCAAGCACTGGACATATGGAAGTCAACATCAGGGTCCATGCTCTCAAGGATCCACAGATAAATGAATTGCCTAGTCAACTGCTGCAATAAGGCTACATACAAATTAGTCCACAGTATGGCGACTTCTAGCAATAAACGTTTATTCTCACACTTACAGATCAAGGGTAATTGGGCAGATCTGGATTGGGAGGTTACCTCTCAGCTGGGTATGGTGGCTTCCACTGTGGGATGGGCTCAGATCTTCTATGTGTGCACGTGCGTGTGTCCTAGGGCCCCAGTGGAAAGGGCAGTAGATTCCCTGGGGCATGCTTTTCTCATGACAGGTCACGATGTACAAAAATCCAAACCAATCACATTTTTCAAACCCAATGTCAGTGGAGTGAGGACATATTTTCTACCCTCACTAGTGCATATAAGGTCACATGATGAAGGGAGGGCATGAAGAATTGGCAAAATAATTCAATCTACTACACAAATTATGACGATAAAGCATGATAAACGGTAAAAGAAAAGTCTGTTCAAAGTTTGGAGGAAGTGCGGGGAAACTTCAGAGGAGGGGTATATCAGTCAGAGTTCAGCCAGAGAAACAGAACAACTAGATAGATAGATAGATAGATAGATAGATAGATAGATAGATAGATAATAGATGGATGGGTAGGTAGACAGGTAGATAGATAGATCCTAGATAGGTAGATAGATGATAGATTGTGGATAGATAGATACATAGATAATGGATAGACAGATAGATATTTGCTACCAAGATTTGACTTTACACAACTGGAGGGGGGTTATATTAAAGAACAGAGCTGGTGCTGCATCATTCTAAGGAGGTTTTAAGTAAGTGGAGGTCATTTATGGATTGGAGAATTTCAGGAAGTATTGCATACTGTTGTGAACTCAACTATGTCCTGCCAAAATTCATATATTGAAGTCCTAACCCACAGGATCTCAAAATGTGACTGTGACTGGAGATAGCACTCGTAGGGAGGTAAAGTTAATGAAATCCTAAGTGTAGGGCTCAATCCAATAGGACCAGCGTCCTTACAAGTATAGGAAGAGACACGAGGGACATGCAGGCGTTGAGAAGGGCCAGGCAGGGAGAAGGGCCTCAGGAGATAACAGCCTTCCCGACTCACCTTGTTCATGACTTACAGCTTCCAAACAGTGCAAAATACATTTCCGTTGTTGAAGCCACCAGTCTTTGGCATTTTGTCATGACAGACCCAGATGATTAATACACGTAGCTTGGTCATTTCAAATCTAGGTAGATACAGATTTAAAAGATGGATGGGTAGAAACATACAGGACACAGATACAACAGTGCAAAATAGGCTAGTGTTGTCACTGGTAAAGAAGCAATTGGAAAAAGGGGGTGTGTTAGTATTTTTGTGGTTTCTTGCTTTCCTTTTTTCCCACCATGATCATGTTTATATTTAGTTGGGAACATTATGTTTCACCTGTCAGGTACTAAAATCTGGATCTTTCACTTCATGGTTGATGTATTCAGAGAGGATTCTCGTTTACTGATCCAGATGTTACATGGAATCTCCATCATTTCCTGTGTTGCATCCAGCTTTCTTTGCCTGGTTTACAAGATTCGTACTATGGCCTTACTCTCCCTAGTGTCTGTTTCTCTACTTTTGTCAGTCTGTGCTATTCTCTTTGGGCTTGCTTTCCTGGTGTGCCACATAACCTACCTCGTACTGGTCTCCTCTGCATGGGACGATGTCCTCACACTGTCCTCCTTTTCCTAACCAGTGATAGCACACCCTACAGGTTCTTTGCGATCCTATCCCACCGGGAAAGTCTCTGGTTACTCCAGCCAGCTCTTGTCTTCTCTCCTATCTTGAAGCTCTTAGGGCTTATAAAATTCCACAGCAGTAGATACTATATCAGTTTTTGTTTGTTTTGCTTATAAATTGTGTCATTCTGACTCGCTTATCCATTTCTTGAGACCAGGGGCTATATCTGGTGCTTCTTTTGCATCCTCCATAGTGTAATTCAATTTTAGATAATTAATGCTGTAGTTTGTGAAAAAGGAGGAGAGCTTGTTTTGTTCATTATATGTTTTTTCAAATGAGACCATATTATGGCTCTTTTTATTTCCTTTGCTAGTGAGATAACTTCAACTTACTGATATATGCAGCCAGTCAGTATTTCTGAGCACCTGTTTTTGTGGTCAGCACTTTGATATTTAAACTGAGCCCTTTATTTCTGAAGGATACACAGAAATAAACCTAGTGAGGGGGTGGTGACCGTTGGAGTTTTGCATGGGTAGGAAATAGCAGGAAGAGAAATCATGTCTTTAAGGAATTGGAAGAAGTTCAAGGTGCAAAAAGCTTAATGTGCCAGATGCAAAAAAACTGAGATGAGTTGAAGATCTAGGTGGGTCTCGTAGGCCATATTGTGTAGCTTGCTCTCTCTCTGAAGAGCTTGAGGGAACCTTCCGTGGGTTCTGAGCAAGAGTTAAGTAGGACCATAGTTCAGTGTTAAATGAGTCTAGCTGAAATGCACAAGAAGGATCAGAGCCAGAGAGACTAGCGTATGGGTATTCTTTAGGAGGCGTGATGGGCCTGAATTGGGATAGTGTAGATGGCAAGAACTGGGATCATTTCAAATAAAGTGCTGTTTGACTGACTCCCGTTGCTCCTGTGGCAAATTTTACTCACATGCATTCTAGTTCATGTATATTTATATTCACCAAATCATGCATTGCTTATGCTTATAAAATTCCAAATGCTTATATAAAGATGTTCAGCGTGGATGCTGATTTCCTGTGTATGTTCAGTCTTTGGATATTTAGTAAGCTAAACACATTTCTTTAATGATGTGATGCTTTAGAAGTTTAAAGTAATTACCCCTCCCCGCCCAAAATTTATCCAAGCCTAGAGTTTATAATTCTTTATAAAGTTTGAAATCCTTATTGGTCAAAATTCACAGTCACCTTCGAAAACTACTTTTGCTGTTTCTCTTTGGAAATATTGGCTCCATTCAGCCTATTGGAAGTGTATGAGTTCGTTTTGCACCATTGCTCTCTGGTCCTGAAAGTCGGATGGAGTCCCCTTCCCCTGTCATATTTTTATTCATGCATTGGAAGAGATGAAGGGCAGCCGAGCACTTTCATCTCTATCTCAGAGGTCAGGCCAAGTAGCTTCATGTTTGGCTAAAGTCATCACAAGCGAGGACTTTGTCTGTGACCTCTAGGCTCTGCCTGTGCCCCTACTCTTTTTTACCAAGTTCTCAGGCACAGAAACAGACTGCTTCCTGTTAAAACTGGGGTACCTGTTAGGGTCATCACCCCAGTTCCCAACTGGTTTCTGAAACTGCCCTGCTTTTCCATTTAGCATCCAAACAAATAATTCATGATATCATTTATGGCAAGGAAACTCATAACTTCATATATATATATATATTCTCTCTTCAACTAGCTTTAAACTCTTTTGCAAAGTGTTCAGCTGTCATTTTCACTCGAGCATCTTCCTTTGCTTCCCACTCAATTTTTGACTCACTGTACGGTTCTGATCTTGAGCCAATCCTCATTTTTCATCCTCAAATTTCTTCCCGGATGATCTCATCTACTGCAGCATTTCTAACTGCCTCCTAGACTTGGAAGATCTTCCTGCAGGCATCTCAAGCTCAGTTTATTCTTGGTGGAATAAGTTGTCTTTCTCATCTACCCTATTGTATCCTCTTCTGGGTTTCCTTCTCAGTCAACAGTCATTATTTGCCCAATTGTCCATGCTGAAAATGTAATAATTATCTCTGATTCCTCTGTTTTCTTTATTCTACACATCCAGCTGTCCAGGTCATGATTCTACCACTTAGAGATTTTTGATTCAGTCTCTTTCCTTTGCAGTTACTACCTAGGTGATACGGGATGAAAAAAAGAGCTAGGATTCTCTCCTATCCCAGCAACTTACTGGGTTTATCGTCTTGGGCCTTTCTTAATCTTCTTAATCTCCAAAGTCTGCAAGTTCTTCATTGATGTAATGTGGGCAGTAATGCCAACTTACTGGATTGCTCTGAGAACTGAGTAATTTGTTCTTAAGTGAAGAATCTTGCACAAGCCCAACAAAGAGACAGTGGCTGGCACATCGAAGAACCTCCCTGACCGGCCTCATCACCTCTTCTTAGTGCAGTGGCTTCCTCACTTCCCTTCTCCCTGTGCAGGGTTCATGCACCATTCGGAAACCAGTTATCTTTCTAGAGTCTAAAATTTTTGGTGGCTTCTTATTGCCAAAGTCTTTACCATGAGATGTGATGTTCTTCCCCCCTCAGCCCCAGAATACCTCCTGCCTTGTCACCACTACTTCTGTGGCCTTTATTTACCTGCCAGGGACTTTCTTTTAAATGTCATTCCTTGGTTATGTTCTTGGAACATTTACCATCTGCATCCTAATGACATTAACATATTTACTAGGAATAGAGAACTCGAAGTAATGTTGCATGTCTATCTCTGCAATGTAAAACAAAATCAAGTTTAACGCAATTTACAAAGTAAGGCTACAAATCTTTAGGAACTGATTTAAGGAAATACGTGTGACATTCAGTAGCATTTGCTGTTTCGTTTTTAAGAGCAGGCAAAGGTTGGAAATAATAAGAATGCCACATGCTATAGATCTCTGTGTGGTAAGAGGGAAGCTGAGTACAAGATTCACTGGAAAAATGAAATGAGGCCAACACTGAGGACCATCTGCACAACTAACTAAAGAGTTAAATATGCAAAATGAGCCTGTCCCTGAAAACAAAGGAAGTAAAAATTATTCCGACTTCTGATTCTGTCTCCCCATCATGCAAGGATACTTATTTTGCCAAGATACCACAAAAATCACCTTCCCCTCCCATTGCCCCTGATTCTGAATGTCTTTTCTCTACTTATCTTCCTGCCCAGTTCTGCCTGCCTGCAATTTTTTAACCCCCAAATCCACATTTATGGCAAGTAATATAGGAAATTTATAATTTTATGTTTAATTTAGATATAATTTTATCGCTTCATTTTCTATGTACATATATAAATGAACCCATATAAACTTTTTATTATTATTTTATTTTATTTTATTAGTATATGTTTGCAGTACTTGAAGTTTACATTCACCTTGGGAAGTAGGTATATGTACATAATACAACTCGTTTCTTTTTTTAAATCCCTTTCCCCTTCCTACCTCCCTCCCTCTGCCACTAAATCTCCTCTCCCCACTTTCATTCTTGTCATTATTATTCTTAGCTCATATCTATGATGCATAATGTTTACATGCATTAAAATTATTAGATTCTGGTATATGGTCTATCTTAATTCTCCTTACTTCTCCTTCCTCTCCCCCAACCTCTCACTCTCCGTCTTCTGGACCCCTGCCAATTTGCAAGAGGCCTCTTCCCTTGTTTCCTTCTATCCATCCTTCATTATGCTGTTTGTACTTTCCTTACTCAAATGAGAGATACCACGTAGTATTTAAGATTATGTAGCCAATTTATCTCACTCAACATTATATTTTCCAGATGCATTCATTTTTCTACAAACGACTCAAATTTATCCTTCCTTATAACCAACTAACATTCCATTACTTATAGATACCACATTTTCTGTATCCACTCATCTATTGATGGAGCCCATATAAACTTTAGAAGTTAAAAATAATGAAAACAACAAGCTTATCATTCCATCTCTAGTATAGTCACTAATGTTAAGAACAAGCCCTTCCTAATCTCTCTGCCCCTCCCATTTTGTAGCCTAATGAGTCAGTGACTGCTTCCCATCAGGCTTAGTATTTCACAAGTTGTATGAAATAGCTGTCATCCACCAACTCTATGACTATGTAACTTAATAAGAAAATGCTTCACAAAGAAATCCCATATAGGAGGGACAGAAAGAGTTCCTGCTTTCAAGAAATTTAGGTTCAGATGAAAGAAATAGATAATAACTAAATAACTAACTAACTGAATTTCAGAAAGTGCTATAGCGAGACATGTAACAATTGAATTGCCTGACTTCTATAAGAGCTGTTACTGTATTTAGTGGTTTCAAAACCATTTTTCCTAAATCATCTAGATTTCTCTTTCATTTCTGTCATCACATGAGTCCCCTTTGGTCTCACCTTCCAGAAAGGAAGACTGGTCAGTTCCAGCTATGGCCTTTGTTAACATTGTGCTGTTTATTCTCAGGACTCCCTGGGATGGAAACTGCTAAGAGAGAGGGATCCCTAGTACACCCAACTCTACATTCCCTCTTAGGATGCATGGATAATGATCGAGTTATGTGGTTTCTCTGACATGGCAGCTGGAGCAGGCAGAAAACAGCAAGTGCATACTTGATCCCTTTTCCCAGAAAATACTAATGCCTAACTTATGGATGTCTCATCCATCTGAGAATAATCCTTGGCAAAACTCTAGGCCAAAAATGTCACCTCAGTTCTGATCGTGTTGTTTGCTAAGTCATAAGATTTCACAGATCACAACTAAGGGTTTTTATCAACTCAATTATTATGATAATCAATTTTAATGGGGAAATCCTCTAGTTTCTTCATTTTGGCTTCAAGGGATGTTTGTCTACTTACACATACATGGTTCTCTAAAACCAGCTCTTAGTGTCTGCTTTCATTCACAGTAAGCTGTCATTAGTACTCTTTATAATACCCCTTAAATTTATCCAGTGGCTTTTAGTGGTTCTAAGTACTTTATGGCATATTATTTATGCCTACTTACTGATAAATATAACACTTTATCATTTTAAGGGGCTTTATAATTATTCTTGCTAATTTTTCATCCATATGGCTCATTCATCCTAGTAAATATATACATGTTGAAGATGAGTGAAAAGTCCCACAGTTTGTAGAAGAAATGTCCATTTGGGTTTCAGGGCCCTTGTGTTTGTCACTGGGATGGCTGCCCCCTGCTTCCAGAGTGTGATTTGGAGGTAATTTTTGAGGGCTTAAATAAAAAGAACTCGTGTTACCTGGTTCCTCAACTTACCATTAAACTCTTTCTTTACATTGCTGGGGTTTTACCTTAAGCCAATCCTCAGTTCTATATTTCCGGTAGTGATTTATGATACCTGTGTCCTTTGGCTTTGGAAGGTTTTCCCCCCAAGCAGGAGGGAACAATGGGATCTGGAATGATGAGATTGTGTCATATTCCATTAGGTCTCAGATCCTGCCACCAGTATTGCTGGGACTCATATCCGTGTGTGGACTGCAATGTTCTGCCTCCATCACATGTGATTACAAACCCTTCCTCAAGCAAGGTGTGGTGGGGCAGCCCTATAATCCCAGTACTTTGGGAGCTTGAGGCAGGAGGATCAAAAGTTCAATCACAGCCTAGGCAATTTAGGAAGACCCTGTCTCAAAACAAAAAATTAAAGGAGCTGGAGAGGTAGCTCAGGGCAAAGGCCCTGAGCCCTAGTACTGAAAATAATAATAATAATAATAACAACAACAACAGAACAAAAATCCTCCTCTGAGGCTGACAAATTTAAGTCAGAGAAAGTTTGCATCTTCTGCTCATTATCAGTAGAAAAGAAGAAAATCTGTCCATTCACATGTGTTTATCAACTTTACTGAGCACTACTATGTGACATATACTTAGTATGCTGGAAATTGATTTCTTTTAGACCTTGGTCATTGCTTCATATTTACTTTACAAATTTTCTGTGTATTCTTTCTGGCTTTCATAACAATATGGTATGTTTCTTATGTAAATGTGGCAATTCTTGGTGTCTGAAACTAGCAGCTAAAAAGTTTTAATGTCCATGGTGCTTCTACATTTTCAGGATTATTCTTTTAGGATAGGGACCCAAGAAGCAGGGTAGATTTTTATAGTGTCCTATCCACCAAAGAAGGACTTTGTTTTGCAGAAGCCCTACATCCCTAGCCTTATGCACATTATACACTTCTATTGAAATCGCATTTCCTATTCCTTTTCTCAATGTGAGTGTCAAAATGCAAGACAAAGCAGAGAAAGGAAAAAAAGTTGGAGTCAGTAAGGTTGCATTTGAACTTTTGATCCTGGGAATTACTTATAACAGAAATAAAGGCACCTAAGTAAAATTTCTTTTTGAAAATGTTTAGGCAGCTCAGATCTAGAAGGGTCAAGAACCTGGCTTGATTCTTAGCTCCCCACCACTATTCCTATGTTGCAACATTTCACTAGTTTTTGTCTCACTGATTTAAATTATTACCTAAAAATTTAACGTATGTAGTTAAAAACATCTTTTGGGATATAGAAGATATTAAAACAATCTAAGTATTTGTTATTGCTCTTTGTTAATTACTGCCGTACTTCTTTTTTGAAATTCCCCCCATCAACCTAATTTAGTAAAAATCAAGACTGTTAAAAATTAACTCCTGTAGCAGATGACCTCAAATATTAATAATTTGCCCCCAGAAGTCCTTTCCCTAGCCTCAAACTTCATTTCGAATAAAGTTTGAGAAGAATTGATATAATGATATATTTATTATTCAAGACATAACCTTTCAACTAATTTTTCGTTAACTTACTATCTATCTTCTCAAGTTATTACTGTCATATTAGAAAAGCATCAGGCTCATTACCCTAAACACGCCTTAAAAGCCACGCCTTGTCTGAGTGTGTCTGTAAGCCGCTGCGTGTACAGGGCGTGCATTGCCCGGTGGGGGTCAGTAGACTGAGTTCCCATGCTCAGTCATCATTGCATGTTCTGTAGGTAAGTCACCCCAACTTTCTGCACTTGAACTTTTTCAGCTAAAAGGACAATAATACCAGCTCTGCCTGCTCTATAATGTTGTGAGGATTAAATGAGTTGCTAACTATGAAAATTTAAAACACAGTAGCCTGGAAAGAAATTTCTGTGTTGTGGTCTGTTGCCAAGCAAAATCTGACTTGGAAGTAAGATGTTTGCATATATTTATAAAGGAAATTACATAAAGAAATTTTGAAAATAAAATGATCCTTTTCCCACAGTTCTAGTGGTTAAAGGGAAATTCAGTACTTTATTTAACAAATATAAAATAAGTACTAACCGAGGGAAAGATGGTCTGGTGTGTACATTAAGAAGTACAGTTATGTATTCAATGTGCATTTCGAGTTAAAGACTTACTGTATGATATGTAAATATCATCAAGAGCGTAACTTTTTTCTATTCACTCATCTTTATAGTCCCAAATTCTGCACCTACAATTGGTGGATGTGTAGTCCTCAGTCTGTCATTTTAGTGGGGTTGGGACAAGTACTAAACTCTTACCTCAGTGGCTTTCATATTATTTATGTCTCTCAACTAAAAAAGTAGTGGGGAGAGTATAAGATATTTAATAGCTTTGTTAAGTTCCAGTTGTTCCTATTATGGATTTACAATTCATTTCACTGTAGCACTAGTCCCATAGACTGCAACACTGGCTTCTATCTCATTCAAAGAATCTGTTTATGCATAAGTGAATGCGTTGTTGCTCTGTGTTAACACTTGCCTTGTAGTTCAATCCCCATTAAAAATTGTGTGGGGGTATGCAGAATAGGGCTTTGTGTCTGAACAGTGTATTTTAGAGGACAAAACCCACACAAGATGTTCACGCAGTCATTCCACTTTTTATGAATATTTGTCCTGACCAAACACACCCAGTTTCATTACAAGATCTTCATGTGCTTTAAAACAAATTAGGATTCATTGCCCCCATTTAACTGCAGGGTAAGGAAAGCCACAGAGAGGTCAAGAATATTGTGCCCCAGCACTCAACACAAGCCATCAGGGGAAGAGGGTCACACCCATCTCCCTAAGGTCTCTCTGATTCCAAGCTCATTTACATGATGCTTTTTCTACTTAAAGGACTATCTTGGATTTTATATGATATCCTCTGGCAAAGTCGTTCACTTTTATATCTTTCATGTGCTCTAATGGGGTGAGAATATGTAAAAAGGAGATTGTTTTAGGGGCATGGCTCTTGTTTTCATGATTTGACATTTATCAAGTGATTCACCATGTCTTCTTTTGCCATCTAGACAGAAAGATAATGACTAGCTAGCCTTTGCTTTTTTTCCTTTCAGTCCAATTGCTACACTAAACAGGATTACTACACAGCAGAGATTAAAGAATCTTCACCTCCCTAACACAAGAACATTCCCTAGCTAAGGACCAAGACCAAGTTCAGAGGTCAGAGATCTAGCAAGATACTGGGGTGTGCTCCAGATCTTCAAATAGGCGGGAAACAGTGTCTACCTTTATGATCTCCACTCTTATCATCCTCACTAGTGCTTTGAGGCCATATTAGTATTGAGAGGCCAATATTGTGCTGATGCAGGACAGGAATGAGACCAGTATTCTGTGATCCAGGTGGTGTTCTAGGTTGTTGCATTCAAGCTGAAATTGTTCTTGACTTCCGGTCAGTACACACTTCCTGAAGTCACACCTTGGCTTATACTTTTGCAACAATTAATTGCTCAGTCCATATCATCTCATCTTTCCTATGTCTGTGCATTTAATTTGCTATTTTACTTGGCCAATATGCACAGAATTCTTCTCATTCCAGTAAACAGAATTCAATGTTTATTTCCCTGGTTAATAGTATATGCAAGTCCAGCAAGTGTAAGGAAGAGGGGAAGCAGATTTTATTATTTTGAAAAAGAGCAGTTCATTGGTATTTGGAGGATGCTACTCTTGGCTTGATTAGGCGTTCAGGATGACCAAATAATCTTTGTACTGCCTGCCTCTTTCAGATGTCCTGCTTCGGGGGCAATGTTCTGACTTATGAGAACCCCAGGGTGCAGAGAGTTAAAGCATTTCTAAGTCATCCAGTCTCTGTCCTCTGCATCTCTCATTCAGGGTGGGGCTGAGGGTCTTGACCTTGTCACTCTTCCTGTGGAGAAGAGGAAAGGAACAGATGAGTCCCACTGTGAATGCAGCGTCCCAGAAAAGAGAGGCAAAAATCCTTTTCAGCACACTGACCTATGCAAATCCTTCCTCAGTCGCCTGCGATGCTTACTGATAGTTGATAGCAAAAGGAAATTGTGAGATTGATTTTGCTATTAAATGTCTAGAAAAAGGTAACTGAGTTGCTTGTTTTTCTTTCCAATTTTTTTAAAAGATGGTAATTAGGAGAGCTAACACCAGCCAGGCTTGAGTGAATGCAAACAAGACCCCTATAGGCAGCACAGTATATTAGTGTAAAAATATGCCTAGACAACATAACTTGTCAGGGAGGATTATTTCTACTTAGTGAATCTGCAAGCGCCCCTTTGCTCTACTATTCAGCATTTGACTAAGGAAGAGAGGAGAGAGAGAGAGAGAGGGAGAGAGAGAGAGAGAGAGGGAGGAGAGGGGGCGCATTAGTGAACAGAGACTGTGGCATTGATGTTTGAGCGCACTTCTGAACTGGCTTTTGTTGAGACTATCAGTGTAGAAAGCATGCGCTGTCCCAAATCCGCTGTTACTATGAGAAATGAGGAGCTGCTTTTAAGGTATGTTGTTGTGTATTCTTTGTTTTTAATGTATGCTTTTCTAGTTTCTAGGGCTGGCTGAGACAATAATCATGCTCTGAATCAAGTAGCATCCTTATCTTAGAAGAGAAGGGGGAAAAAAGAATCTAAAGAGAGAGAAGGAAAGGAAATTGAAATCAAGAGATTGGGAGAAAGAGCGAGCAAGCGAGAGAAACAAGGACCGCTGTGAGCGAGTTGTATTTGTAGCAGTTGCCTTTTGAAAGCAGATCATGTATTTGTTCGCTGCAATTTGTGAGTAGCCAGTGGATCATTTTAAGGGCTCCGAATCTGGCTCTTGGTTCGTCTTTTCCTTTGCAATGTCTAAGCCTCTTCCATTATTATGCACTCTGCATGAAATAATCACCGAAAAAGGAGCTGAGGAGACTCCATATTAGACTTGCGTTCCAAATACGGCTCTAATCTGGACTTAGCCTACCTAAATAGTCCTCCTGTGTTACCAGGTTTGGATCACTTTATCCTGTTTGCCAAAATGTGTACCTGTTTGGAGACCTCTGTTCATGCGTGGCGTACTGGGTCCCCACGTATGGAAAGCAAATATTTGTTTCCTGCATCGGTGTTGGGGTTCTATCACATACCAGAAAGGAGCCACCACTGACCTTTTGAGAAGCAGAGAGAGAATTATGATAGAATTGGCATCCTGCTTTGAAAAATGTAGTCTTTTGTTTATTTGCTAGCAGACATTGTAGCACTGAATACATCTTTGGGTCTGACAATGGGACTGGTTGAACAATGGAGCTGTCAAACTAGCTTAATGCATGTCTGGGGCTTTTTTTTCCCCCCTCAACACCCTTTTTATCTCCTATAATCTTGTTTGTATAGACCATCAGAAGAAGAGCTTTTAGAACTGCTTGTTTGTGGTTTTATGCTTTTAAAAAAATTTACTATCTACCGTTCAGAGAGCTTTTTGCATTTTGCAGTTATGTTGGTTAGATTAAGTTAGAGATTTATCGCTTACCTCTCTATTAACTACAGAAAGAAAACTTATTGATTGAGAATGCTTGTAATATTATTATCATTCTGGCAAATATCTTCTGATTAGATCTGCTTCTATAGTATTTAATGCTCAGGGTCTCAAAATTTGTCCATTTGGTGGATTATGAAATGTAGCAAAAATATAAGTTAAGAGGAATAATTTTAAGGCTTAAATTATAATTTCTAGTCTTTACTTTCCCTTTTGGCTTCTATGTAGCTAAACAGTTTAGAAATTCAAGGACAAGTGAGAACTTTTGTCCTTATAATTTTGGTCGCGAACTATTATTCTATAGACTATTGAGTTGTTAAGTTAAAGGTCTCTGTGGAACATATTGATTGTTGATTTATGCTTATGTCCTAATAAAATACACTTCTATGCAGGGCAAACATTTCTCGTGTCTTTAAATACCTTTCATTTTATAAGATAAGCTTTGGTTTCTGAGGTGAAAACAGAGATTGTAGAAAGAGAACATGGAAAAATTTATTTCAAATTCCTCAAGTATTAAAAAAATTTCTCAAATATTGAAACTGTTTTTATTCCCACATTAGCTGTAAATGAACTGCCCCCAGAAGTATAAACAATGATTGAGTTATGAGAAAAATCATCTTGCTAAGCTTGATTTCTATGAAGAATATATATTTAGCTAATGTTTTGGTGTTTTACTTAACTGGTTATGCCATTGCAAAATATTAAAAGATATAATAAATTCGTAGAGAAAGATTAAGGTCCTGATTTTAAAAAACAGAAAAGAAATTGTTTTAAGGGGGCAAGCCTTTTAAAAAATTATCTGCAAGTATTTCCCATTATATTTTGGGTTAAAAATATGTTCCAAGTAAATAAGGAACATGGTGTATTATTTATAAAAACACAATTATGAAACACTAGTTAATTTTTAGAGTTTGGATATTTTCGATTTTTTAAACAAGCTGAAATGTTATGAAATATTTAATGCTGAATTATTTAAATAAATATTACTGACTAAATAGAATTGTCTTCTCAAGTAGGAATTTTCTACCGATAATATCTTGAGAGCCTAGGTGCACACAAAAATATATATGCCATATAATAGTATTTTAATAATATTTTTAAGTTGTCCATTGTGAATTGAGTAGATATTAAGTGCATACTTGTTATGTTCTCTTCTAATGGGATCTGGACTTCTCCCTCCATTGAGTATACCAATAATTGCTTTAAGGATGAGCTCATAAAAGGTAATGGGTGAAGCTGCATATCAGAAGCTAACCAACTGTTACCAGCATACCCAGAGCCTGCTCTCATGTGATATTTTTAATCCCAAACAAAGATTGCAAGTATTTTTTTTCATGATTTGGGAAAAAGTAGTCTTCCGAGATCATTAGCTACTTGTCATAAGCTCATTTATGTAAAGAAATCCCTTGGAAAGCTCCATGGTGAATTTTTTGTTTTTACTAAATTACTGATTATTTAACAGTTATCTATTCACTTTAATTCCTGTGTGGTTATAGGTCTAGAAACAAGAGAAATCTATTCTCACTTTGCTCTCCAATTGCTTGATCCATTACTAGCTACCAGAATTTGGAGACACCCCCCCATTCCAGCGTCCAACATACAAATGTCCTTTTTCTTTAACCTGATGGGGAGGGTATGAGATTGCCAGGAGTTGGCAAACTTATCTGCTCCTATTTCTACAACAGTAACAAGATAACATAGTCTGTATCCTGTCATAAGCCTCTATGTGTAATGATTCCCCTGAATGGTGACCTAAGCAAACATAGAAATAAAATTTAATTCTAAACCCAGACCTGCAGAAAAGGAATAGTGAAAGATTCCAATTGGACAAATGGTTTCTTTCAACAGAGAGTAATGATTGCACCCTAAGCCCCTTTCCACATAAGCCTCGGGAATATTCATACAGATGTATTCAGCAGACTGAGGTCATAGCATCAGTGTATTAAAATTCTTTTATTTGTTAAAACGAATGACAGTTTTTCTTTTTCAAAATGTGAATGGATCTATTGCAAAATATTCCTTGGTGGCTAAAAAACAAAGGAGAGCATTTGATTAATATTCATATCTAGAACGTTATAGCAAGTACGGATTGTGCTTGGATACCTAGGAAGTCATTCAAAGAGTGAATCAATACTAATTATTGTAATCAGGGGGGTTAATTAGGTGAAAATGTGGCTGATGGAAAGTTCATTGCTCACAGCCCTGGAAACACACAGGCTGATGAAAAGAAAGGTGAAATGCAAAAGGAATGTGGGAATGATCACTGAGTATTGAGGTGTTAGAATTTGTAAATTAAAAAGACTTGATTTTATATAATTGTGGTTGTGAGGAAATTAGAAATATCCAACTTAGTTGTTTTCGTGTAGAGGTTTGTGTACAGTATTAAGAGAATGCAGTTTGTGCAGTGGCATTCTCCGCTTTGTGGCTTTTATCTGTACTTTCAACAGTAATGAGTACAAGTCAATTCAGTGGCAGTAATGCCTTCTTGGATCATCTCTATCAGTAATCCCTGAATTTCTTTCTATATTTTGGTAATTCCAGAGAAAATTGTTACAGGAGATAGTCCTATTTCCTAAAACTATAGATGGTTTCTATAATTGTTATTGGATTGGGGGGGTTGTTTTGTTTAAGTAACAATGACTTTTATTCTGTAGCAAAGATGAGACCGTGGTTTGGAGTAGATTAAAATTCTTTTACTTAGCTGACATTAGGAAGACAGTGTCAGGGAAAGGAGGGCATGTGTGAAGTTTTATGTTGTAGTCCTTTCAGAATAGCAACGAAGTCTCCAGGACCTGGAGCACCTCTCTCGTCACGTGGCACTAACCTGTGTAGTTGGTGCTAAGACGGGAGTTGCTGTGTGTGTGTGTGTGTGTTGAACTTCCTCTCAATTCAGAGACACTGTTAGTTAACCCTGATTTGAGATGAGGTGCACTTTGTGTCCAAAGATACCCTTCTGCTTCATGGAAAGTCATTAGGAATTATCACACCCAGGTGTGCATATCTTTGCTCCACTTTCTTCCAACTGTGTGACCAATCCTAGCACATTCTCTTGTGTGTCAAGATCCTCTAAACTAACGGGAAATGACATCTGTGGGGAGAAGTTGACACCGACCCAGAGTGACGTGTATTACAAGGGCAACTTGAGCTCCTGCTACCTCAGCCCACAGCAGGTTGACCTGCCCATGATTGGCTGCTAGAATCATGGTGAATCACTTGAGTTTAGGAAGCAGGCCCTCAGGAAAACAAAAAACAAAAAACAGAGAACCTAAAATTTCCCCATAGAATTATTCAGTTCAACAAAGTCTTTTGTCACAGTGAAGAAGAAATTGTATAGTAGTGATACACCTCGGATATTCGTGGCTTCTTTACATCACTTTTTGGGAAAGCTTGCAGCTATAATGGGTAGCAACTCTGTTAGAAGTTCTGCAGAGCAGTGCTGGGTTCTAGCAGGTTCCTCCATGCAGAAATCTACCAGGGCTCTTCACCCCGCCTGGAAAGCTGTCCCAAGGCGGGACACAGCACCTGTGCCGTTCATGCCTTGCCTTTTGCATGTCTTGGTCTGGAACTCCAGCTCTCTTTGCATGCTGTGATTTGGCTTCTGTACTCATCCGGAGATGCTTTAGGAATCCTCTGCAAATGGAAACTCCCTGCGCATGTGGGGGTGACATGTCTTCCTGGTGGCAGTCATCAGGATTCATTTTGATCTCTTTGGAAACTAACTTGATACAAAACAAAGGGGCCCCATCCCAGGCCTCAGAATACTCCATGTCTGCTTCCCATAAATCATAACTTTCTTTCTCCCTGTGGACTGGGCTGCAGGCTGAGGACATCACTAAAAACCTTGATGCTACAAGAATAATAGGACAAGGGCTGGCTTTCTGTCTTCCTTCTCAACTGCACATTCTAGGCTCCAACAAAGGTTAGGGTACGGGTTATGAGGACAAAGGAAGAAATAAAACTAAAATGCATTAACAATCTACGCTATACCTGGCACTAAACTAAGTAGTTACTTTTAGAATTTAATTCTAAAGAGTCAGTGTCTGTTTTTTCATCTGTAGAATGAGACCAACAACTAACACCAACTCTTGGTCTGTTTCTTTCATTTGTGGACTAACAACTGAGACCAGGAGAGGTGAAGTTACAGGCCCACAGACACACAGCTCACAGGGGAAGGCTCTTATCCCGCCAGGCTCAGCCACATTGCTTTCCTGGCCAACGGGAATGAGAACCAATGAATTTGACATTTTAAAGCCATTTCTTCCTCCGGTGAAGCATTTTCGCTGTAGACTTTGATTTGGATGTGCCTGCTCATTTTATCAGGGAGGAAACTACAATTTGGCAAGGAACCATCAAGTAGGAGCTGAGATCAAATTACTGGTCACTGTTTATAGTTCCAGCTGCTCAGTTCTTCCTGAATTACCAGTGCCAAATTTGGGAAGAGTGTAGGACACAACAAATGGAAAATAATGATAAGGGAGAAAGAATTAAGAGACTAAGAAAAGTTAAATTTTTTTAGGAAACAGCAGTTTTATTTCTGAATTGCGACAACTCCCTTTTGCACCCTTAGCTGCTCACCTCAGAATTCATGTATCTTCTGCCTCATTTCTCTCGAGCTTTGATCTGTACAATGGGAACAGATGTTGGAAGGAATAACAGAAGAATTTTAAAGCATTATGAAAAGCAAAATGTGAGTTTTTATGTGTATGAGTTGCCAAAACATGTCATTCTGCGATCACAACCAATCAAGCAACAAGTACATGCATATATGTGTGTATAGTGCAATAAAAGACAAAGTCTTCACCATCAAGTGGATGACAGTTATAATGAGACAAGGAAAAACTAGTGCATTACAAAGGATCAGTAGTAAAATACAGAAAGAAGGAAGCAGCACCAGGCCTTGAAAGACAGGCAGGGTGGAAAGGAGTGAGGAAAAGGAGGAAGGTGTCCTTAGTACATCATGAATTTATCTTTGTATTAAAACCAAACCAAACCAAGTCCTTAGCTTAATCATCTTTCTTCCTCATTTTCTGAAGGCATTTGCATCTCTCCTTCTCTATAACCTTGCCAGAGTGCCACGAAATAGGGCAAATGCAGCTATTCACATTAATAGAGACTTGAGGGACTAAGTAATTAGGTAACAAAGCTTGACACTCCATTATGGCACTAAGACAAAAGAGAACCCATTCCACGCAGCTTCAGGAGATAGCTATGCCACTTGTTCATGAAGATTTCTTAGTTCTTTTAAGAGCAAGGGAAGAAAATTTGGACTTAGTGAGAATTAGCATCAAAAGCAAACTTAAATAAAAAGTCATTTGGAGGGGCTGGGGATTTCGCTCAGTGATTAGAGTGCTTGCCTGGCAAGCACAAGGGCCTGAGTTCGATCCCCAGCACCGGGAAAAAAAATAAATAAATAAAAAGTCATTTGGGATTTTCAAAAACCTTTTTCATAGGCTAAAAATGGTTTGAGATTTGAACCATATTATAGGAAAAAATAAATTTCCTGTGCCCAAAACCTTGACGTATTTTCAACCTACATGTCACTGTAATAGCCTGGTTATATAAATGCTGTAGTAATAATTAGGTTAACACATTGTACTTCTTATCTGAGGATCATGGAAGGTTTGGATTTGTCAACCATTCATCTCTACTAAGGAAGAAATGTCCACACATAAGACGAAGGTCTAGCTGATGAATCAGAAAATTAGAAGACTTGTTTTCAGTATTGATCAACTCTGACAGAATGAAACGCAGAAGCCAACAGGTTTAGTTCTTAAATCTCACAATCTTTCACTCAATTTGAAAGTAGCATACGTCCTCAAGAGTCTGATCTGCCTGCACCAGATCAGATGTCTTCCGATTGTAGTAGCCAAAAGCTCTTTGCTGGGAATCACTTATCACTGTGGTAAAGTGGATTCGTGTGCTTTATTTTACAGAAACCCGAGCTCTCGCTCTCTTCATCCTTGGTCTTCTTCAGGATGTGTTTGTTCAGAAAAAGGAGAAGCATTCAGGCAAACGGGGCTGATTGCCTCATAAATGGAGATTTTGATTCTTGCTGGATTTGTTTCACTCAGCCCCACCGGAAAGCTTACCATGTCCACGTCGCTTTCTTTCACGCACACCTGTTGCTGCTCTCTCTGGGACCTAATGTTATGCCCGCAACTGTGTGCTCCCAGCTGTTGCTGCTCAGCTGTTGTATTTTGTCAAGTGGCAATTTCTCCTTTTTTAAATTTAACAACATGTGACCGTAAGATAAGACCTTCTGGCTGATTGGGGGAAACATTGCGGGGGCAGGGGTGCGTTTGAAGGGTGGATTGTGGAGAGAATTAGAAACTTCATTCTGTAAGTATAAATTTTGTCCCTGCCGCCAGGCTGGCACCAGATAAGGGCACCTGGTATAGTTTGACAAATCTCGGCATCTTCAAGAGGGCTCTGAAACATTCCTTCAAAGGCTTGTATTTTTCCCCCTGAGGGCCTTCCATGTGCAAATCACTGTGCTAGACAGGGCAGCCCTTTTCTTCTCCCCGCCCTTTCCCCAGACTTCTTCCCGATTTCACATCCTTTTTAGTCCCTTGGTGGTACACAATCTTCCATCTTCCCCCTCCCTCCCCCTGGTAATGTCTGGACCGGAGTCCCACTGCTCACTGCAGAGACAGCTGTTCTGGTTCAGAAATCAGCCTTGGTCAAAGCAAGTGAAATTCGATTTCTTGGGCAGATAAGCAACCTACAGCTCCTCCCTGCACTTTGGTGGGCACTCACCCCCTCATACACATAGCTGTAGCGGGGCGCCCAGACACTGTCTGGCTTCCATGTGAGAGAGAGAGAGGAAAAGGGAGAGAAAGACGACAAAGACAGAGAAAAAAAAGGCTGCAATAGCCGTGGTGTAATGGAGAAAGGAGAAAAAGGAAAGGGCAAGTTTGGGAGAGAAGTAATGAGGTGGTTGGTCTCCGGGTCTGAGGGATCCAGAGTCTTAACATTTCCTCCCCTTGGAATGGAGGCTCCAGACAGCTCTGGAGGAGCATCTCATTTTCCTGTGGGAAGGTATGTATGCCAAGAGCCATCTTCAGGCGGAAGGCCTCTTTGGAAGGATGATAAATCACCATGCTGTTTTGGGGCCGTACTATAGAAACAGATAAACATGAGATTGCAGGAAGTGAGTATTGGGAGTGAATGACTCCTTAATAGTCCCTTAAAATGTAAAATCAGAGTTTAATAACTGTTTCATCTGTATAGGCATTTAATTTTAGCTGTATCAATGTGATACAGAAGCTTCCAAAATGGGGAGAAGATAAGTGAACATTTTAAGCCTATGATATATTGATTTTAAATCCTATGTTTAGAGAACTAAGAAAAGATATACTTACAATGTATCATTTAAGAATTTGTTTGGTTTTTATTTTGAGCACATTAAAAAGAAAAACAACCATTGTTTATTTTTGTAAGTTGCTAATGAAACTAGAGTAAGCCAAGAACAAACACATGGCCACAAAGTCAGATAGTCTCTCAGGTACTTAAAATTCATGTGGATTTCAAATTTATTGCCTGGAAATGATGGGAATTCCCATTATAGGGTCTGTATTTCTTGCTCCAAATGGCTCTGAGCACATTGGGCTTGTTTTTTTGTTTTTTAACCAAAACAGCTATGTTAATAAAATTTGAATTTGAAAATGTGATAGGGGAAAGATGTTTTGGATTCTGGTTTGTAAGAAGCGGCCAGGAGTGGGGAGGGGGAATAAAGCCTTTAGTTAAAGTGGCTTTTTGAGTCAACTGAAGAGCGCTTTTGCACTTTTGTTCTGTAGCTGCCTTGCAAATAGCTACTGTTTTAAAAAGACTGCTATGTGGGAAAGTACAGGAAAAATAGAAAATGGAAATTAGTCATAAAATACACAGGGTTATCTGTAGGAGAGAAAGAGTTTGCTTCATTATAAACATTAACCAGGACATCAGGCACCAGTGTGTCAATTAGAATATAAACTTGGTGCAAAAATGTTGAAAGATCTCTAGTCACTGGATTACATTCTGACTCACTGATTGGATGGGTGGCAGGAAAAGGAGTCTTCCAATTCAAGCATCTTGTACTATGTGTACAAATGCATTTATTAATACGCTGTTTCTACCGAATGTTGTTTTTTAATGCCAGTGATAATTCAGTGCTCAAACAATGCCATTGGACAGAACTCAGTATGAGTCGAGGGCTGAGGAGGGAAGTGGGGAGCCGAAGCAGCACAGTACTGTGCCTTGCCTTGGAAGGCCTCGTATAAAATGAGGTCATTCAGAAACTTTCCCTTGAAGTGCTTCCAATTCTTGAATTGCCTTTTGTTTGGGAAATGAATAGCAAGTTGATTAAAAAAAGGAGACAATTAGGGGAGGTAGGGGGATGGGGCTCGAGAAGAGCTTGAGGTTTTTCTACAATGGAGCTTAAACTATGAGGAAACTTCATTGTTCCCTACAGCCTGGTCCCCAGTGATGTCAGCACAGGGTGGTGTCATCAACCCGTTCTAGCCCACAAGAGGGGCCGGCTGATGGCTTCGTCCCTTTTCATTGCTGTCGATAAGATCCTTGGCTACAAAATAGCTTCATTGAACCCAAATGTTCAACTGCAGCCCAGTGGAGCTATCTGCCAGATAACTCCAACTGCCAAAACACGATACCTGATGGCTTGTTACTGTATGAAAATTAAAAAAGGGACCCTACTGAGTTGTTTTTAGTTTTTTTTTTTCTCTTCTGCCAAAGCAATGAAATGAGAAATTTAAGCTTTTCATCAGGTGGTATTTGGTTGGATGTTTTTGTTTTCATTTTTAAACTCAAGTGCTTTTGGATTTTTTTTTATTTTTAAAAATGGTTAGTGTGTGCTGTGATCATAGAAACTGAATAGATATTAGAAATGAAAGATACAATTGGAAGGCTGTTGTGAATAACCTATGGGTATATTTTATTTCCCTCTGGCACCTACATCAAGTGTGTATACGATCCCTACATTATTTATGTATTTGGCAGCCACAGTATTTAAATTCAGCTACACTCCATAAGCTTTCCTTGGTTCATGTCATTGTATCTCATGTGGAGTGAATTTTCTTTTATATTTGACCCTGGTTTTGCTTCTGACTTTAAATGGAAAAAGCAAATGTGCTCTGAAAACTATGTTACACTGTAGTTGTTAAATAAGGCAATAACCTATGCACTTGTAATTCTCTCTCTATGACCTACTTACATACTACTTCACCCTCCTTATAGTATGATTAAAAGCTGCTTTGAATCCACTATTGCCTCAAGGGATTTGAGGCTAGAATTTAACAAACTGCTGAGAAGGCTTAAGTCAGTAAGAGGGCTTTCCTACAGCTTCTTCTAACTAATTCACATGCAATTAAAGAGAAACTAAATATTTTACAAGTATACATGTTGATGAAGCATGTTCTACCTTATAGAACGTAGATCTGTATGGAGCTTTATTCCAGTGGTAATTTGAAAATATTTCTCTTTGATTCACTTGGTTGTGTTTTGCTTCTGTTTGGGGGGCCAGTTCTCTTCATTCTGTCTTAAATTTGTTTGGTGAGTTCATTGTATACATTAGGGATTTATGTGAATAATACGTGGAAAACCAAGAACTGTCAGTTTGTCTTCATTTATCCAGCTAATTATTTAAGGTAATTAAAAGACCAACTCAAATACAGTTTCAAAGGCACCTGGCAATAGCTGGGGTGAGGAGTAAATGTAGCTTAGTATTATGAGAAAAATTGGGGCATTTTTGTATGTATGTATGTAAGAATTCGTTTTATTGCAACTTTTCCTCAATTATTTATGAACCTAGACCTGACTCGTCAGGAAAGGCAGTATTTAAAAACGAAGATTAGTCTAGCTCTATATTTTAACTCCCTTACAATTAGAAGATCAAAAGCCAGATACTGTATATTGTTCAACTAAAGACGGAAATTAAGTCAATTATGTGTGGACTTAATTGAACACCACAGGCCTGTGACTCTATAATGTTCAATGCCTCAAGTCTCGATTTAAAATTGATATGCGGACTTGAAGTTGATATGTAAATATTTATTTTCTCTCATAATGTCTACAGATCTCATTGTAACACAAAAAAATTGGTGAGAAAAAATTAAAACAATCTCTTCTGCATATTGCAGCTGTTACATGTAACTACTGCTGACTTAGGTACTTGTTTAACCCTCTGGATACAGTGACCCGGGTATGCTTTGATTTATGACGAGAAATCCCACCTCCCTAGCGCAGTGTTCTGATTTTGTTTAGAATAATAACAGACAGTTATAACACAGATCAGATTTTTTTCAAACTGTAACATATATATATACTAAAATGTGTACATATACATTACACTCAGTTTAATATCTGTCATTATAAAACAAAAAGTGATAATTACTATAAAAGGCCAACTGTAAACTGCTGGTATGTAATTTATGATATTGATTTAGAATGTGAAACATGTCATGAAGTTTTACGTATTTGTGACTACACTATGGAAAAGTCTGGTTTAAACCAAATACCAAAGCAGTAAGTAGAACGCTAACATAGACTGTCATCATCCAAACTACGTATCTTTCAGAACTTTTGGAATCACTTGGAAGAATGACCTGCTTCTGTTCACCCTTAAGAGTTTTACCACTTTTCTCAACTCCTATTAGCAATTCCGTCAGAGATTTTAAATCAGTATTTAAGCTTCGCGACCATTACAGTTACAGACCTAACACACCTGAAGTCACTCTGTTGGTTTTTAATCACTGGGCTAAATACTGGGAAATGGCAGGTTCATGATTTATCATTTTTTAAAAAGAAGTGCTTAATTACTTTTTCTCATTTTCAGTCCCTTTCACTTTTAACGTTTTCAAGTTGATCCAAAAGGCAGTACCGTCGTGCAAGGGCGGTTCCACCTTTCTCCTTGAGGCCCTGCCGTAAGTTCTTCAATGTCAGTCGGACCCTTTCTCTGACACTTTGCTCAAACCGCGAACGCTATTGGTTTCAGTGATCGTTAGTTTGTCCACTAGCCAGCGTACCTGCCGCTGCGAGGGGCATGAAACAACCGCTGGCGGTGACCGTGTCCCCCGTGGCGGCCGGGCGCGCGCTTCTGGTCCGGGCCGGAGTTCGGCTTTGGCGCCCCGAACCTCTACTCCAGGTGGTCGCCGCGGCCTCGTGCCCGGTGCCGGGGGACTGGAGCGCCGCACTCGCGGCTCGGGCAAGCCCGGCCGGCGGCTCCCGGGCGCGCGGGCCCGCAGGGGTTAAGCGGAGGCGCGGCGGGTGCCCGGGGAGCTCCGCCCCGCCCGCCGCACCTGGCGCTCGGCAGCCGGCCGCCCGAGCGCGGGCCTTCGGAGGGGATTGGCGGAGCGCGCGGGAGAGAATGTGACAAGTGCCGGCGCGGCGGCCGCCGGGGGAGGCCGCGCGCACCTGTCCCTGCCCGTCTCGCGCCGCCCGCCGCCGCTCGGACGCGCGCAGAGCCGCCCCCCGCCGCCGCGTGCGCCCGGGAACATGACTTCTGCCTTCAAGCTGGATTTCCTCCCGGACAGGATGGTGGAGGGCCGCCTGCTCGTCCCGGACAGAATGTGAGCGGGGCCGCGTGTGGCCGCGGGCGCGAGGGGGGCGGCGGCCGCTCGGCCGCGGGAGGCCGGCGCCGGGCGCGGGCGGGACGGAGCGTGCGGGGCGCGGGGACCGGGCGGGCCGGCGGGGCGGGCGCCTGCCGCTCTGCGCGCTCGTGGCGTGCGGGACGCGGGCTGATGGAGCCCTCGCGGCCGCTTCGGGATCGCTGCTGCTTCCTAAATTACCCGCTCGCCCGACTTGGCTTTCGCAAAAATTCCTTTCTTGAGGTGGGAGCAGAGAAGAGGGAGGGAGGGAAGGGGAAAAAAGATAATTATAAAGCGTTAAAGTAGCCAGGTGTAGTCTGTTGCAGAAATTAGAGGTAATTTTTACGTAATCACGATGGTTTGTCTGATACACAGTCTGTAATTTAATAATTAATGCGATTCTGGTCGTTTTACATGTCGTCAAACTAGGGTGGAGAGGTTATTGGAACAAGTAGAGAGCTGGGATTCCTAAGGAATGGAAAGTATGTCTAATTTTTATCTGGCTCGTTAGTCTTGATAGGGAAGTTTCTCCTATTAGCTCGGGGACTGTCAAGTCAATAGGATCTACGTGCGTTTCAGGCGTGTTACATAAAGGAAATCCAAAGAGAAGTGAGACTAGAAGATGGGTCTTTCTAAGACGTGCAGTGTATAAAATTCTCTCTGATCAGGTGAGAAATTTGATAGTGGATCTAGGCTGCAATTAAACTAGTGAGGGAAAAAAAAAGGATTGCTTCTGAAGAGTACACATAAAATGTTTTTTCTATTCTACCCACTATAAGACTTAATATCCATATGCTTCCTGGCACCTTATGGCACTCTTGGAAATGTTGGGGCCATTCTGAGCTTTATGATGCATTTCTCTGGCAAGTAACTTTCCCCTGTGATGCTATATTCTTTTTCTAGTATGTTAAGTGTTATGAGTCGAGATTCTTGAGAAACACCTCAGTGGCCAATTATTTAAGCCCTTTTAAAAAAAAGTGGGTGAAAGGGATGATAGAATCTGTTAAATGTGAATTGTCCTTTCAGTTCATATAAAGGCTGCTAACTTGCTTGAATACCGTCAGGTTTACTGTTTCAACTGAGATAATCAAACAGCATAAATTAAAATATTGTATTTCCTTTTGGCACTTTTCTCTGAGAAATTAATCTTGATGAGTAATATTCCCATGGTACCGAAGAGATCCCTGTCTCGCACTCCCCTGACAGCATGCCCCTGTATAGGCGTATAATACCTGTTTGCACATGAGCTAGTTTGAGAGTTTTACGTGTTTCCTCCTACACATGTTAGAGTATCAGGGCTGAATCGAAGTGAATTGATCATGATTTTGAATTTATGGTCACCTGCTACTTAAGTGACCTTCATATATCTAACTAATGCACACCCCATGAAATTAAAGCATTAATGGTTCTGAAAGATGCAGTCTCTTGTCAATTAAATTATGAATTATGAAAATTTAATTTGTCCTTTTCATTTGGTAGATGAATGTGGCTTGTTGAAATTGCTTGCCTGAAGAGAGCCTTTGTATCTTAGCCATGGAGTTTCCTATATGAATCCTAGTATGACTTCTACCCCACTTCTCTTCCAAATATTCATTGTTTCCAAACGATAGCCTTTGGAATCAAGCCGAGATTGTTTTCAGTGCTTGTCAACAATTGTTTAATTGAACTAAAAAAAAAAAGGAAGAGCCTGTTGAAATGATAATTTTAGTATTTGTTTCTAAGATAACTGCTGCATGTCTCCATAGCCCTGAGAACACTGTAGTGTTTTCCAAAATATAATTAGTTCATATTAGAGACTGTATTTGAAGATAGAGGTATGTAGGAGGAAACATGGAGGAAACATAACTTGAAAATGCTTGAAACCCACCTAGGCAGTGTATTTTATTGTCATACTCATAAATTGAGAAGATATTTGTGGATTTATTGTTTTGGGGCTGGTTGTCATGTGTGGTATATTGCCGTTTGCACTAAATTGCGGTCTGCTGGATATTGGCCTATTCCTAAAAGGAGGCTAAATAAAGCATGGGGGCTTTTCTAGCGTTGATTTTCTAAAGCAGTAGAACATATTTCCAATGACGTTTTCCCACAAGAATATATTAGATAAGTTTGCAAAATGTAATATGTTTGAGTCCTCAAGGCAGATGAACAAATAGCTTTTGAGATGAATTATTATGCTTGATGGCCCCACGAGCCATCCGGTGTTTAAAGAGCCCAGATCTTTTAAAGCTCTGTAGTGGGATAGAATTGCTATAACATATGCTTCAGTTTGGGAGGTTTTAACATTCAGTACCAAAACTGTAATTGGAAGTGGACATTTCAAATAATCTCGACTGTTTTGTTATTCCTATTAGTAAAAAAGATTTACAGTAGGCGTAATCTAAATGGAAACTTGTTTTTTGGGGTTTTTTTCCTTCTATTTTAAACTGAGGCAGTTGGTTTTGGATTGGGGTTGAGGTGTTTTGGTTTTTTTTTTTTAAACGATCATATATACACGTTTAGCATTTCTGAATGTTTCTGAATTTTTAAACAACTAAGAAATAATGTCTTAGAAATAAGAAATTACACGTGGAAAAGTGAATAAAGGCAACTCAAAGTACCGGTTTATATTGTGTCTTTAAATACTGAAGAGGCTACTGGTAAATTGAAATGAATCTTAATTTTTTCAGTCAGTAAATAACCTTACTGAAAATGAGAAAAGTTGTCTTTATAGTAAATTTATCAAATTGGTGAATAAGCTTTTCTGTTAAGTCCTCCCAACTTGGGTTAACTGGCAAAATGTTTATCAGCATATAATTAAACCAAAAAATGGTCTCAGTGACATCATTATTAAAGTTGAAAGGAGCTTTACAAATTATTTCATCAGACCTCTTTTTCAAAGATTAAGAAACTATCAAGAGGGGCAGTGTGACTAGTCCAAGAAGAAAACAATAACTACTTCCCATCAAAATGATAACACATGAGTTCTTTGTTGAATACTTAGCATGTGCCAGGATGTTTTATTTACACTATAATCTTCATGGTCGATGTGTAGTGTATTACCCCATTTCACAGATAATGCTTGAAGAGCTTGCACATGCAACATAGGGAATAAATGGCAAGGCTGTGGTTTTCCTGTGGGTATTTGTGTGGAGTATGTAAATGTATATTTATGTGCCAAAGGAGAGAGAAAACTAAAAAGTATGTGATAGATTTTTATGAAATCAGAAAACCAAAACCGTGCCACAATGAGAATAACTGAATATTAAAAGAAATATCACCTCCTTAGGGTTGATGTGTATGAAATGTCATTTTATACTCTCAAATTATATCAAATTCAGTTATTTTTGGTGTACTGGATACCAGGTAGATGAAGATTGATAGCAGTACCTCCCTAATATGGCATTTAAAGTTTACTTGGAAAATGAAATTACAAATAATATGCCCAGATAACTGACATTTATTGACATTTTCATGATGGCCATAAAGGAAATTAAAATGAGAAAATAAAAACATTGCTATGTATGTGATTCTTTAAGGAAGTTTTTAAAAACATTTTTTTCAGGTGAGATTTCTCAGTTACCAGTACACGTTCTTAAAAATTATTAGTACAGGTAACAGTATACATTTTAGTATTTGGCACTTTCTGAGACCAAAAATGCATCCCACCTTGGCTTTTTAGAACATGAACGTTCTCTTTGATCTGGGCAGAAGTATTATTTTAGTTGTTAAGTCATGCTATTTAATTGTAATGTGCTAGATTGGGATTACTTTGGCATCTATTGAGGACATGCGGTGAGCTGGGAAACAAGTACTACCTTGAAAGACAAAAAGAAGATAGGGTTTTCAGACAAGAATCTAGCAATTAAGATTTCATGGGATCATTTAGAATGTTTTCTACCCCAGAGTGCTTTTCTTTTCCCCCAAAAACTATACCAAGATTTTATTTGACCTCAGAAGACTGCAATCTCCTCGTTTTTACATAAATCCCCCCATTTTTCATTTCTCTTTACCTTTTCTTTGTGGTTTTGTTTCTTGGAAGTTAAACACTCCTTCACTTATCATAAAACAACAGGTTATGTTTTGGCATCTAAAATAATCTGATGCACTTAAGTGTAGCCCATGATATGATCCAGATATTGTGAAAAATTCAAGGGATGTTTATTGTTGAAAATATATATACATATTTAGACAGACTCACCAGACCAAATACTGTAACAAAATCAGATGGAATCTGATGTCATTGTTCAATTTAAAAAAACAAACAAAACCCCTCACAAATGTTAATACATAAGCATCCCTTATCTTATTTGCATTTAAATGGAAAATGTTACACTTTCAACATATTTCAAGCAGCTAAATTAGTAATGGTGGTTTACTTTCAACACTGAACTTTACCCAAATAAAGTCATTATTTGCACTTTAGAGTATTGCTATTGGAGGGTTTCGTTTCTTCAGGGAAGGGTCACATTTTTTGGTTCTTGTTTGTGGATTAGACTATCAGAAAGAGGTATTTCTCAGTGTAATATTTGCTTTGCAAAACTGCAGAAGGGAGGGTTTAGAAACCACTAATGATTTCCAGTTCATTAGCACCTACAAGTTCTCATGCCATCCTGTTTGTTTCCACTATCAAGGAGGTACCAAGTAATATAATGAAGCCAGCATCGGTGGTGTGCTACTTGTGTAGCAGTGCAGAAAATGTATTTTTATTTTTCCTTAAGAAAAAGCTCTCACTAAACCTAAGAGAAATGGAGCTGCGCATTCCTGGAAAAACCTATGTAGGAAACAAAAACTAATTAGAGCAGTAAATGTGATGCTCTCAGGTAATTGTAAAATAATTATTCCCCTTTAGCATCATCACTGTTTAATTGTGCCATCCAATATCCTCATGCTCTGAATCCAGATGTGAAGGGATGGAAACCTCCTCTTTCTCCTGGGAATGTCTTTTTCATTTAGTGTGAGCTGTAGACTCCTCCTAAAGGACTTCTAAAAGAAAGGGGGAAACATTTAGGGAGGTTTTGAACAGCTTCACTCTCTCTGTTCTAAATCACGACAGGAAGTGATTACTTCAACTATTTTTATAGAAATACAACTTCAGTTCTCCAGTTGAATGCCTGTGTGAGTGTATTTGAGATTTACACTTTTGCAGTGCCAACAAGGAGTTTTATGAACGATTTCTTTTATGAACTGCAGATCATATATTATATTCAGATACTCAGAGTGATGTTTCAAAATCAGCTGAAAATTTAAAATGTAATGCTAATAAATATGTAATCACATGGCTTTCAAAATGACATATGAGTACAAATTCAGGTTTTGGTTGAATTTTAATTACCCCATTTGAATGAATACCTCATCGCCAACTTACCAGCAAATTACTAGATGCATCTTTTTTTCCTAAAGATTTATGTGAATTAAGTTTAGACTGTATGTAGAGTAAAATACATTTTGATTTATTCTGTACTTTCCTCACAGTCTTATAGAGCCTTCAGGTCAGATTTCAAATAGAGAAATCTATTCTGAAGAGATCTTGGTTTAAATAATCTGCTTCGTTTAGGTCAGTAGCAAGGTAAGAGTCAGACATCTAGATGCCTGACTGACCAGGGTTCCTTTCATAGCACTAATGCTTTAAAAATGGGATATGTGTAATGTTTGGATTTTACGTTTCAACAATTAAAGAAGTTCAAGAGGTTTGTCTCTTCAGTTACACTGTATGTGGCTCGCTCTGCCATAATCCTGGAAATGAAGTTCCCCCAGCCCAACAGCTGCTTGATCTGACATTTACAGGCTCAAATGGGACTGAAGATTTCCTACTTCCACAGAAGACAGTGATGACTCACTCCTCGAATGCAATTAACTTCAGCTGATTTATTTGACATTTTGACATAACTTTTGGACAGCTTAAATTTTTTTGTAGTACCACACGGGTACATGCTTAAGTACTTTGACTTACCTACTGAGTCCAAAATTCTGTGATTTTTATGCTCAAAGGCCTGATTTTCATGCTTTTTCTTTTTAGGCTCATTAAATTTTAAGATGCTAATTTTATTTCCTTTTCTATATATGCAGTAGGAGACTTACATTGCCTTTGTTTGACATAAAGAGGATCAGTTGATCCTTTAGGTTAAAAGAGCAAAGTATTTTGTTTTCTCCCTGACAGTGGTCAGAAGGCATAAAGCATGCGTGTGTGTGCGCGCATCTGTGTAGATGCGTATTTATAGAAATCCTTATTTGTCATACTTTGCTTTCTTATGGTCTTTGGTTATGAAAGTTTTGAAATTGTTGTAGAATATAACTTGCACTTGCAAGATATTACCTTTATAACTAAGGAATTTAAGCTTTTGAAAGGTTTCACATCTTGACCCACCATATGCTGCAAATTATTGATCCCGGTAGGAAAAGGTCTCAGGACCATGTTTTAACACTTTTGCACAGAACCTCAGATCAGCTTCTCTTAAATGTGAAAAAAGTTCCCTGTGGGAATCCTGTTACATCTTACTGGTGGAAAGCAGGGACCCTTCCTGTTTAGTGGCTTTTTCTATCCTTGCTGCGGAGTTTGAGACCTCAGGCCCTTCTTTTTCTCAGTTATACTTGAGATGTTTCTCCTTCAAAATCTTGTAGATTTAGAGTGGGGAAGAAAAAAGTATCTCCCTAGAAAAATCTAGACGGTAGGTCCTAAAATGTTATTTTCTTTCTCTGTAGTTACATCTGACACCAGCCAGGCCAAATTCTTTACCCTGTGCTTCTTTGCGTCTGCCATCGTTTTTTTGTGATCTGTGCCACCATCCCATAGCTTCCAGTTGCTGGTGAAGAGAATGCTTGAAATTTTGATTATTGTAAAGGAGTCCAGGGCTGGGGATTTAGCTCAGTGGTTAGAGTGCTTGGTTTGCAAGCACAAGGCCCTGAGTTCGATCCCTGGTACTAAATAAATAAATAAATAAATAAATAAAGGAGTCCACCATGTAAAGTAAATATTTTTAAAAGGTGAACATTACAGGGGATTGATGAGTTTATGTGGAGGGGATAAGAATAAATTGGTTTAAACCAATTTGAAAATATACATGGACCTTCACACTAAGTTGTCTCTTTGGAATGCAGAGGAAGGCATTGACCCAGGCAAGTGAAACAAGTACAAGCCAAGGTTTGACATTTCACTTTATTCTTGGAAATTCTTAGGGACGCAATAAAAGAGAAAGATAACATGGAAAAGCATAAAAGAGAAGAGCATTTAGTTGGGGACTACTGTAGATTTACTTAGCTATGCTTATTTTAATCTTCTCTCCTAATTCTTTGTACTCCAGCCTAGACTCAGTGGGGACACAAACAGCACAGCCTTTCCTGAAGATTCTTGATGCCTTTGTTTTCCTGATCTGAATCTTTTACTTTAATTTTCTCTGATGCCTGCCTTACTGTCCTTTTCCTGAACAGTTTGCTAAGTTTTGGTAGAAGGGAGTGCATCTGTGCCTGACGCAGTGCTCAGGGTTGGAACCTTGAGAGCAGAGCAGAATCGAAACACCTGTGTCATCACCGCTGTGAATCCTGTTGGAGCAGCTGCATGTTTCTGTGCACAAAACTGTATTTTGACTTCCTGCATTATAGAAGGGGTGTTGAGTTTTCGGGTTGAGCATAAGGGTAGCATATTTCAGAATGATTAACTTTATGGATGTCATTGTCTTGGCGAGCTATATTTGGCTCTGCTGCAGCTGTGTTTGCCTTTGCAAAATTGTCACCAGGAGGCCTCCAACTGCAATTATTTACTTCAGTCCGTGCTGGTAACATCTTTCCTCATGACTCCCATTGTCCACCCAACCGTCCTTTCTTGGTGTCAGGATTTAGAGATAACACAGGAGTCTTTTGAGAAGCCTGAATGCTGTTCACTGCTATGGGCAGCTCTCTCAAAGCAGTTTCTTAATATTAAGTGAGTCTTTGTATTGCATCATAATGTTTCTGTCAGGATTATT
>PVJO010007767.1:0-79719 GCA_004026905.1 Hystrix cristata | reverse complement strand
CCATTCCTAACTGCTGTCATCTATCTGTAATTTTATCATTTCAAGAATGTTACATAAATGAAATCATACAATATGTAATATTTTGGAACTGTTTTTTTCACTCATCATAATTCCTGAGATTCATCTAAATCAGTACATGTATCATTTATTCCTTTTCATTGCTAAATGGTACCATTTATGTGGTAGTTTAAGCATTCTTCTCTTGAAGGTTATCTGGTTTTTTTCTCTAGGTTTTGGCTGGTACAAATATGCTGCTATAAATATTTTCATACAGATTTTTGTATAAACTTTCACTTCTTTAGGATAAATGCCTAAAGGAGCTCTTGCAGGATCATTTGCTAACTATATCTTTGTAAGTTTTATAAGAACTTGCGGAGTTTTTCAGGGTGGCCATACCATTTTACCTTCTCACTAACAAAATATGAGTTATTTAGTTCTATATTCTACCAGTGTTTGATTTTGTCAATATTTTATTTTAACTTTTCTGATTGGTGTGCAATGGTATCTAATTGTGTGTGGTTTTATTTTGAAATGTATAATTAAGTATTCTCTTCTGTGAGATGTCTGCTTGTGTCTTTTGGCCATTCTTTAATTGAATTCTTTTTGTTTTTGTTTTACTCTTTAGCTTTGAGCAAAAGGAATAGAAATGTTAATACGTATAACCATTTTGTCATGTTAAACTAGGCATGAGTGCCTATGATATCCTCAACTTTTAATTTGTTACATGAATCCTTCTGGTCTCCTCCCCTTACTTATCTGCAACCTCCTGCTCCAACTACAAGAAATTGGATTCTACCACCTAAATTAACTTTAATTTCAGCAACATATATGTTGTTCTGTCTCTATGCCAGGAATTGGCATTTTCAAATTTTTTAATTTTAGCCCTTCAAGTAGTTGTGTAAGTAGTATTTCTTTGTTGTTTCAATTTGAAATTCCCCAATGATAAGCGATTTTGATCATTTTTATTTTTCATTTGTACAGCTTCTTTAGTGTTTTTTTATTATTGAGTTTTATAAATTCTTTGTATATTTTGGGTACAAAACTATGATTAGATATTTATTTTCCAAATAGTTTTTCCAAGTGGGTAGCTTGTCTTCTTATTCCCTTAACATTGTCTTTCATGGGGTAGAAAAATTTAAATAAAGTCCAAGTTATCAAAAAAAAAATAGAATAATGAATGACAGCTGCCAAGTGACTAGACACAAATCCTCCTCATACTTTTACTCCTGGCCTAGTTCCTGCATGACAACATTGTCCTCTAGACCCTTCTAGCAAGTCTGGCCGAGATCTGGATTTGGCTGCAGAACATGATATGCATGTTTGTGTGAGAGTGTGTGTGTGTGTGTGTGTGTGTGTGTGTGAGAGAGAGAGAGAGAGAGAGAGAGAGAGAGAGAGAGAGAGAGAACCGGGAAAGAGAGGGGAAGGACTGCCAACTTTGCAATTTTTTCCTCTCATGTCATCGACCTATCAAGTTTCTGCCAGAATGGAAGGGAATGCCCATTACCCTGGGCAATAACATTTTCCTGTCCAAAGGATCCTCCTCCACTGGAGATGCCAGAGACAGTGAGAGAGGGCCGAAGCTCCAACTGTCACAAGTTCTTTGCTCCACCTCCCTGGCTTGGTCTCTTCGCCTTGACAGAGCCTTGGTCCAGTAAGATGATCTGACCACAGCTGGTCTCCTACACTTAGAACAAGTTGGGAGCAAGAGAACTTGGAGAAGGAATTTGGTTTCACTAAAAATAGCTGCAATATAGACCCTGTGACTTACCACTCTTTGCAAGAGTCTAATATGAACCGAACAGGGTCCACGGGCCCCTGAGATCACTCTGAACTGTTTGCTTTTCCTGACTGGAGTCCTTGGAACCAGGAGGGGCTCAGGGAATTGGGGCTGTCTGGGCTCAGATGCAGACTCTTGCAGACCTCAGAAAGTCATGGTGATGATATGAGCAAGAAGCTTCCTACCCCCGGGAGCGCGTGACCATTGGCACTAATAACAACGGGGCCCTTTAAGCTTTTGGTCCATGGTGGGATCTTACTTGTTCCTCACCTCCTGGCCCACTGCATCTCCACGTCTAAGGTAGGTGAAACCAAACTCACAGGGGAAAATGCTTCGGGAATTGGGATCCTTTTGGCCTGGCGCAGGGAGACACGTCAGGGCAGGGCAGAGTATACAAATAAAAATATAACTTCATGCTCCTAGAACACTGATCAAGCCACGATATTATATAGAAATTGATACTTTTCCTAGTGCCTTCCTACCCCACAGCCGAGGGATTAGTCAGCAAAAAAGGCCCTCAAATGTTAAATTTAACTGTCTTTTAACTTCTCTGCTTAGATCTGCTTTATTCTAGCTAGGTGCCTTGCCTTTCCTGTCCCATTACTGTGCGAATTTGAATTTGGTTCAGGGCATTGGTTGTTTGTACTCGCCTTTTTTGCTGTGTAGAGGTGGAGAGTAGTACAAAGCTGCTTGGAAAGGGACTCCTACAGTTCAACCAGTGCCAGAGAAAAAGGGATTCCAGCCCAGGTGCACAAAAGACTTCCTTAAATTACATTGCTTTCCTGAGAAACTGCTTTCAGGACTCATTTCTGCTTTCTACCCTGTTTACATCATGAACCCTGGAGAAGGCATTGGAATTGAAGGGAAGCTGGAGGGTTCTGGGGTGAGGTTAGGAGCCTCCCGAAAGGAATGAAGTGGGCTTGGCTATTGGTAGGTTGAACACCAGCAAGTTCTTACTCCAAGTTGGCTTTTTGAGCATTGTGCTAAGCAAACTACTATGCCAACATTCCAGCTTGCCAAACCAAGGTGTTCTCATGGAAATGAAGATAAGCTTTAAAAAAAGATATGCTTTCTTTAAATGAAAATGACAATTTTAAAATATCATATGGCTTGAGGAAACAACCTTCTGACTCAGAGTCGCCTGTGTCTGTGTGTACAATTTTTTATAAAAATAAATTAGACTGTCACTCGAACATTACATCCCCTCCCTGAATCTTTTCTTCTTGCCTATCTTCAAGCTGTGTAACTGTTCAAATAACATAAGCTTAAAATCTTAAAGTGACAAAAAAACACCTTGAAAAGCATAGAGCCTAATCCTTATTGGAGCATGAGTTGCAAAGAGTGACTGGTCTCTAGCTAGATTGTTGCCTCAACTTCCACTGTATCCTCAAAATGTGCACATGGCAGACTTTCCATTTTGAAGCTGTAACATAACATTCTATCAGCATCACATCCTACAAGTGCTTTCTCCTTTCCAATATCACTTTAAGGTTTATTCATTTTGTTGCAAATCTAGTTGAAACTTGAACATTTTGAATTATTTCCCGTGTTGTATTTAATGCGACCATATGGCATCACTAATGCCATGCACTCAAACGTGTCGCCACATTTATGAAGGTTGTCAGGGGTTTTGCATTTAACCCGGGTGTACATTTCATTGAAACACTCTAGATAAAGTGATTTCATTTTGCTGAACAAGGAGCTTTATTGGAGTCTGCCTTTAAATAACACACTCGTCTAGTCCTTTGAACAAATGACTCCAATAATAAAATATCTGCGTACAAACAACTTTTCAGGAATGCATTTATCAGTAAAGCAGTGGTTCCCAAACTCCCCAGGAATCATCTGGAAAGATTGTTTAAAAATAAAATTTCTGAGCTGGGTACAGTAGCACATGCCCATAATCCCAGCACTCTGGGATGCTGAGGCAGGAAGATTGCAATTTTGAGCCCCGCCTGGTCAACTTAGCAATTTAGCAAGTCTCAAAACAGAGGACTGGGGATGTAGCTCAGTGGGAAGTACCTGGGTTCAGTCCTCAGTAGTGCCAAATTTTACACACATACACACTCATACTCACACATAGAGTTCCTGGAACACAACCTTCCTATTTTTGTTTTGTCTCAAATGTCTTTATGAGTTTCTTTTGCCTTCAGAAGAAAGTTCAAACTCCTAACTTGACATTCTCTAGGCACTCCAAGACCATCTAGTCCTAACCCACCCTCCCACTGTTATTCCTCCTCACCACTTCCGACACCCCCGGATCAATTCTGTTTTCCATTTCACTGTCATGCCTGGACACTTTACTCATGCTGATGCCTGTGCATTTTGTGTCCTTTCTTATTTCTCTGCACACCGAAATCTATCTGATTTCTTATGGTCTATATTACAGTGTGCATAAAAACGTTGTTGTCGCCACCTCCTAGTTTTCACTTCTGGGGATTCTGATTCAGTAGGTCTGGAGTTCTTAATCATCTCAGGGGATTTGGTACTGGCCACGTGTTCAGAAACACTGTATCTCTTCCTAAGGGCAGTTCTGGGAACATTCACCCTCCCTTTTTCCAACACCCATAGCATTTTCTTTGCAGCTCCATAATTTAACACTTCACTCTCAACCTTGTGTTTGAATTACTTGTGTATGTTATCATTTCCTGCACTCAGCAAACATTCATTGAGTACTTAATATAAAAATCATATCTTTACTTCGAGAACCTGAGATTCATGGGAGAATAAATTGCTACCTCTGTCTCTATAAACTCCTTAGTCACCAGTGTGGACTATGTCACTGGAGTGGTAAAGTCTAAATCTCTTTGTCGTAGATGGGATGGAGGGAAGCCCCTGTTCCAAGATGTTTTATTTTCCCTACGAGCTGTGGAATTGAGGCAGTTCTGTTGTCGGTTACCATGCCCCAAACCTGAGATTTGTGTACAAGAGTGGGATTTTAGAAGCCTTCTGAGGTTGGGCAGTCTCAGAGCATGGTGATGCCTGGATTCCAGGGAGTCTCTTGGCTTCGGTAGGATGGGAAGCACCTGGCTTTTCTAAATACAGTAGTTCTGCCATACGGGAGAGCTGAGCACAGTGCCAAGGGGAGCAGAGGAGGGAAAGAGATATTGTGTGAGGGGGTCTGGATGTGCTTCACTTGGAACCAGCTTCACTTCTTTGCCACACCTGGAGTAGCAGCTGCATCTCCCCTAGAATTGTCCATTGTTTGAATGCTGTGGCTTCTTAATCATTTTTAATTTTCTTATCTAATGTAAAATATAGTTAGTTATATGATGCATAATAATTCATGTTGCTAGCTTAGTGTGTATTCCGTTTCCATCATCATTATATTAAGCATCTATAACATACGTATGTGCACATATGCATATATCTGTCTTTTTATTATAGATCATTTTACAGAAATCTGTATCAGGTCAGCTGTGGTTTTTTAATATCTTCTTCTTGCCTTTTACTAGCTGTACAAATTCAGGTTCTCTGGGATTTGGTTTCCTCTTCTAAAAAATAAGGATAATTATACTACCTATCTCATGTTGTTGTAAGAATTGAATTAGTTAAAGCACATAAAGGACTTAAAACTGCTTATATGAATGTTTGAAACTATCATTGTTTTTTTCTGGGGGGCGGGGTGGGCGCACACTGGGGCTCGAACTTGGAGTCTTATGCTTGCTAGGCAAGCGCTCTATCACTTGAGCTAACTCCCCAATCCCTCAAAACTATCATTCTTACTGTTATTCACATTCAAAAAACCTAAAAATTAACAGCAATTATTCAGTTTCACTCTTTATATTAGTTAACATTTTGTGATATTGATGGAGAAAATTTTGTTTAACCATTCCACTTTTAGCAAACATTCATTTTGCTTCCTTTTAGTTTTTTGCTACTAAAAGGCAAGGTAGCAACAAACACCTTGGAATATACACCCCTGTGTACTGTTATTTTCATTAGCCTGGAACAGATTTCCAAGAACAGAATAGCTGGGTTGAAAGGTATATGAGTATTGGTTTCAATTTCATTAAATGTTGCCATACTGCTTTCTAAAAATCATGTAATAAATTCATAAATCCACCAGCAATACATGACAGTGCGATTTTTTTCCTGCAATACCACCATGCTGATCTTACTGCTATTTTTGAATTTTGCCAATCCTCTGGGTAAAGTGGGGTGTCTCATTGTTACTTCAATTTAAGTTTCTCTGGTTTCTTACCAGTCTGAGTATGTTTGAAAAACAAATATTGGTCATTTAAATTTGCTTCTCTGTGATGTGATCTTTCATATCTTTTGCCTATTTCTGAATGGGTTGTTTGTTTTTCCTCGTCAATGTATAAGAATTTCTTGTATGTTATCCCTGAGTGCAGTTATGTTTTCTATTTCTTGTTTACTTTAATTATTTTAAAAACAATATATTGTATTATAAACTTTTAGAACAATTTTATTATAATATAAACTTTCTTTTATTGCTTCTGGGTTTTGAGAATTAATTAAGCAGATCTCCCAGAGGTTATTGATATAGCTCCCTACACTTTTTTGCAGGACTTTTACTATTTTTATATTTAAATATGTCATTACTCAGAAATTATATTTATTTTAGGTGTAAAAGTGAGGTCCAATTCTATTTAAAATTAATAGCTCTTCATTAATAATCCACCTTCTCCCCATTTGAATGAAATGCCACCTTTGTCATGTATTAAATACTTATATATGGGATTTAATTCTGTATTAGCTATTTTGTTACTTTAATTTAATTATCTGTTATTACTGTGCCACTACCTCGTTTCAATCTGATTGCAGTGACTGTAGAGTACACAGTATGCAGTGACTGGTATCTAAATATTTCTTCCTCTCTCTCACTTTTCATGGCTATTCCAGGGCATTTATTTCACATATAAGTATCCAAAGTATATTATATAAATACCCAATTTTCTTTGGGAAAATAACATTTAAATTAGTATTTTAAAACTGTGATACTGACTTTGGGAAAATTGAAATTCTGTGACGTCAAGTCTTTTTCTTTTCAGGTTTTCTTTTATCTCCTTCACAATGGTATTGCAGTTTTCTTCATACTGGTCTGATGCTTTTCTTGTTAAATTTAGCCCTGTGGGGTTTTTTTTTTTTTTCATTGTGGATATAAGCTTTCCCACTTTCATTTCTTCTTGTTTATTGCTTGAATAGAAAAACACTTTGTTTTGTATAGTAACCTTATATTTCTTTACTTTACCAAATTCTCTGAATAAGTCTCACAGATTTTACTAGAGTGTTCTGGCATTCTAGATTTACAAATATAACATGAACCAACAAGAAAATAGACATCTTTTCCAATGTTTATATTAATTCTTTTTTGGTCTTTTTTATTAGCTAGACCCTTCCAGGCTGCGTTGAATAACAATGGGGATAACAGGCATTCTTGTCTAGTTCTGGATTTTATTTGAACAGGTCAGTGCTTTGCCATTTGGGATTATATCTGGCATCTGTTTTTGGTAAACAGTCTGTACTATTTTAAGAGATTTTCTTCTAATCCTATTTAACTTAGAATTGTATTAGGAATGCAGCTGAAATTTATCAAGTGACTTTTAAACCTTTATTGATATCATCATTCATATGGTTTTCCTCTTTAACTTATTGATGTAATGAATTATGTTGATAGATTTGCTAATATAGAACCTCCTTTGCATATCCAAATTTAATCCCATATGTGGGTTAGTAATTTCTCTGTAACAAAACAGCCAAACTCTCAGTGGTTTAAAAAGCAACGATCATTTGTTACTGTTTATGTGTCTTCCAATTAGCTGGGGTCTGACTGATCTAGTGCAGGCTAAGTTAAACTGCTCCGCTTGTCACTGTAAGTTTGTTAGGCTCTTTTGCTTCAGGTTGTGGTAGCCAGCACCATGCTGCCCCAGGTAACTCTCATCCTTGTGCCAGGGCAAGCAGGCCAGCCAGGCTAGCCTAATGGTTCAGCAGAGGCACAAGAAGGAATAGAAAACGTACAAGCCCTCTTAAGGCATAGACTGAGAAGGGGCGCACCTCCACCTCTTTTATTCACCACAGTAAATTATGTGGCTGATCCCAAAATTAAGGGACAGGGAAATACATACCATGAATAAAATCCCTGGATACAGGGAAGGGTGAAGAAATGATTATAATTTTACTTTATTGAAAGATTGCTGGATTGTATTTGCTAATGTTTTATTCAGAATATTGACATGCATATCCAATAAGAAAAGTGTATACAGATTTCTTTATTTGTAGCCTTCTTTGTAGAGTTGGAGATTAAATTTAGGCTGGCCTCATACGAAAGAATTAAGGGGCTTTCCTTCTTTTTTATGGCCTAGAAGACTTTAAATGGCATTGAAATACTTAGCTTTTAAAAATATTTACAGTTAAATTAAAACCAATGAAGTTCTCTGCTACGATGACTTTTTCAGTGATAACTATTTATTCATTACTTCATTTTCTTATTTAGTAATTTGCCTGTTTAATTTTTCTGCTTCCTGTTGGATTAATTTGAGCTCTAAAAAAATCATCCTTTTCCTTTAGCATTTCATCTGTGCTGCTATAGAGTTTACAATCTTTGTCTATTAATTCCAGCTTTTTTATTAGTCATCCATTTTCCTAGTTCTTTTTAGTTTAATATGTAGTTCATTTCCAGATATTTTAAGATGACTACTAAGTTCGCTGATCTTACCTTTGTTCATTAATGTTGAAGTCACTTAAGAATATACATTTTTTTTCTGGGCTGACAGCAAAATATTTTAATGCTTTATAACTGTCTCTGTGGATCCAGCAACTAGTGAAACATTGACCGAATGATGGTGTAGGAGTATATTTTTGAAGTTCCAGTCAGTTATTTTAGCTTTTAAATTCTTTATGTAAGTTTATACCTGTTATATTCAGAAGAGTTCTTTTCCATTACTTTTAAAAACGACTGTACCTTTATTTTCATCCTTTTTCTCATTCTAGGAGACATATTATTTTTCTTCAGGATCTATCCAACACTCTTACATTTTCCTTCATGACTTTCCTGTCTTGATGTTTTGAACATTGTGCTTGATGATTCTTCTTCCACTTATTTTGGGTGTCAGACATTATTTTAATCCTTTTCTCTAATCCATCTACCGAACTGTTCATCTGGAAAATCACATTTTTGCACTTCCTGAAAGTCTGTTTCTGTGCTGTACCTGAATCTCTATATGCTCTTGTCATTGTTACTATTGTCAGTGGTGTTTTTCAAGTTGTTACTTGTCTGTCCTTCCACCATTTTATTTTTTTTTAGGTATGTGTGGCTTAAACCACCTTTCTTTGGTTGCTGGTTTCTGTGCCCACAGAGCTATGTAGTTATAACGTATTTTGCTGTCACCCATTGGGGTCAGCTGATGATCAAAGGAGAGCTGCCTAAGTTGTAATGAGCTCTTGAATGGTAGGAAGCTAAGAGGCTTAAGGAAGCTGTCCTCTCCCCAGATCTCCGCTGACCCCATCTGTTCCTTTAGTTCATTCTTTCTCGGCCTCTTGAAGGCCCAGGAGATCGTAAACACAGAGATATGACATCATTTTCCCAATCTCTTATTCTCCTTGTACTAGGCCTTTCTAGTTCTGGATGTAAGATTTGCTTGGCACTCGAGGAAGGAAATTCACAACACTTTCTGCTGAGACCCTTACAACATCCAGGACCTCACTCACATCAAACTCTTCTCCATAGGCCTCGGTAGCTTATTTGGCTGAGGAGAGAAGTAGGCTGGAGTAGGGAATGAGAAATAGCCTATGCATAGAGCACCATCACGGAGCTTTCTGTGATTTCTAAAAAAAATGAAAGGTCTTTATATGACTGGACTTTAGTCATATAACTTCCCAGGCAGTCACTTCCTCATAGCACAAGACTGGTGGTGAAGTTCAAGGCAGGTGTCCATATTCATCTGTGTTCACTTGGGAAAATAGAATTCCTGAAATGCTAATGCTAATGGGTTACATATATTTTAAAAATTGGGCTCATACAAAGTAGAAGGATCTAGGACAGTGAAGGCCCAGAATATTTATGCTGGAAGATCAGAAAAATGTTCATAACTTCAAGCTGAAGCACAAGAAAAGGCAAGGAAATCAAAAGTCAGGAAATCTGAAGAGTCGCCAGGTTTAGCTGTGTGAGGCTACTAGGAAGTGGGAACTCAGAGAGAGACTGGAGAAGTCGCACTGTCTGCCTGTTCTGAGAACAGTAGCTTTTGTTTCATTCCTCCTTCAGAATCTTGAGTGAGTTTCTTTCAATTGTAAACTCTGATCTGGAATCATGGGGAGAAGGGGCTTCCAGGTAACTTAGTTCCCAGGCTTAACCAGAAGTAGCAGTGGTAGCCTAGTTGACAGCAGTGTAATGGATAGTCGCTTTGACCATGTGCCAGACACATATCCATTCTGGGACAGGGGAGAACATCAGTGGGAAGAACAAATAAGAGCAGTGAGTGTAGGATTGTGGATGTGATGAAGGAGGCCTCCGGAGGGGACTCCTCTGCTGTTGGTCACAGCGCCATACCTCTCTAAACTGGCATGCTTTAAAAAGGTTCTCCTAAATGTCCTTTCCACTAACACCAAAGCTAGAGCATCACTCACTATTCATGGATTCTTCCAAAATCCTCTAACCCAACCCAAAACTTCTTGAAAATGTAGGCATTTACAGCAGAAAGATCTGGGTTCGAAACTTGCCACTGGGTGACCCTGAGGAGATAAATTGTCCTCTCTTAACCCCTTTCATTATTTAAAAGTCAAGACTAACAAGAGCTAACTTTAAAAACAACTATAGGGATGAAATGATAATTCATACAAAGCATCATACATTAATTACCTCCTCTGTTTTTAGTCATTAGTCTTGCTGCCTGGAGAAAGCTTCTGGTACATGCCTACAGCAAAACAAAATGATGCTATTGCTTCTTTCCTTCCATAGCACGTAGGGACCCTCCAAGGAACTCCTCTTTTACCATCCTAGCAACAGTAAAGAGTGAGGCAAATCCCCTACCAGTCACCTGAGGTGCTCTCTCCAAAAGCATACAACAATACATCTTTATTTTGCAGGTTAAGGGATGTAGGGAGGGGGAGTCTTTTACATATATTGTAGTATAAATATTGGAAAAATGTACTAAGAAACTGTCATGCTAGACCCTAGTAGTGGGAGAAGGAATGAGAACATGAAAAAGAAACTGTTGCCAGAGGTTGCACTGGGAAAATTGGGATTGGGCAGAATAAAGAATTCCAGAAGTGGAAAACTAAAAAGAGTACATGAGTGGGGAGGACCCTTAGAGGAGACCACACTTAGCCACATGTGGCAGGTGTAGTTAAAACAACAGTATAATGGATAAAGATAGTTTGATCATGTGCCAGGTATAAATCCATTTTGTGCCAGGCAAAACCACACTTTTATGGCTTTGATAAGTGTCTCGTAAAGGCCCTTGTGGTGCTATTGGGAGGCAGTGAAACCTTTAAGAGATGGGGCTAGAAGGAAGATGTTAGATCACTGGTGGCCTGCCCTTGGAGGGAATGTCAGGACCCTACCCCCCCTCACTTCCTGGTCACCATGAGGTGAGCAGCTTTCTCCTCTACATGCTCCCTCCATGATGTACTATTTTAGCACAGGCTCAAAAGAAATGGAGGCCAACCAACCATAGACTTAAATCTCCAAACTTCTGAGCAAAAATAAACCTTTCCTCTTTAAAAGTTGATTTCCTCAGGTATTTTGTTGCAGTAACAGAAAGCTGACTAACATACATACCAATTGGATCACAGTTTCAAATGAAGGAAAGTATACGTGCAAGTCATTAGAAACCCAACTTGTTATATTTTTATTATCTGTACATAGCTCCTCTTTCTCTAAAATGTAACACCAGCTAGATATCACAGGCTTTTTGGAGGGCAGAAATGCAGGCTCCAACCCCTAGCACTACAAAAAGGCTCCAAAGAACTAATCAAGAAGACAGATACATACATCAGAGGCAAAAGGGGTGGGTAATGTCAGAGGAAGAGGAAGATTCCCATGATCTCTCTTTACCAAAACTTTGGGCAAAGCATTCATTAAGGACCAAGAACTGTGAAAGGTATGTATACACATGGAATAGTATTCAGCTATAAAGAAGAATGAAATCTTGTCATTTGCAGGAAAACAAAAGGAACTTGAGACTGTAATGCTACATGAAGAAAGCCAGTCACAGAAAGTTAAATATTGCATGGTTTCTCATATATGAGAAACTGAAATTACAAATGAGTAAAATAAAGCAAAGATGATCGAAAACAAGGAAGACTGGAGATGTGGAAGGAGATGGAGCAGGGAGGAAGTAAGGGATAAAGGGGTAAAGGGATTGAAAGTGATCAAGATATGTTATATGCACATATTGAGTCTTCAAAATGAAGATCACTATTATGTATTGCAAACAGTGAGGAATAAGACAAAGAACAACAACAGCAACAATAACTCGGAAAGGGTGGGGAAGGGTGAGAAGGCAGGGCTGGCAGAGGGAGCAGTTGAACTATGAAGGCAGGCCGACGAAGCTGAGCCAATTGGCCAAAGAGCTCTGGAGTCTCTGAGACTGCCTGTGGATCCAAAGCGGCCAGGCCTCACAGGTTACTGGATGTGGGCTGCTGCCGGAAGGGCATGACCTCAGGTGAAGCAGTTCTGTGGCCCAGGCTTACCCTGATGGAGCTGGAAGCCACCCCTTACAGCTGGGCAGCAAACCTTCCCTTGAAGGGGAATCTGGACACTACGGCTCCCAGTCAAACCCCCTGGGGAAGGGTGGGGAGAGGTGCAGGCACGGACAAAAGATGAATCAAATCCAGTCAGTCCTGAGGTCTCCACTTTTGCTCCGATGCTTGCCTTTCTCCTTGGAGAACTTTTAGAGGTACTTATTATGCTCTAATATTTACAAAATACGCCATGTCATATGGAGGAAGGAGCAAGGACTTTGGAAGCAGAAGGACCTACTGGAGTCACCATGCTGAGTGTACCTTTTACTAGCTGTGTGATCTTGGCTAAGTTGCTTCACATTTCTGAACTTGTTTCATCATCTAGAAAACGGAGATAATAATAGTCCCCAACTCGAAGGGTTGTTTTCAATATAAAAAGGCATAATCTGGAAAAACAGTATAGACAAGAAACCCAGTAAATTAAATAAATGTCTTTATCACAATGAGGCTATTCATTGTAGCTTTTATATACCAGGCACTATGTTATTCATACCTTAGGATGGCACAGAGGTAACAGAAGTCCTTGTCACCTAGGAACATCTTCTTAAGAGAAGTCAAGATATAGGTGAATACAAATATGCTAACAACTAACTACTACATCCAATAATTTTTCAAGAAATAATAATGGTTTGCCAAATTGTTTTCTTTTACCATTGTGCTAGCCAACTTTCCCATTGCTGGACCCAATACCCAACATCCACAATTTATAGGAGGATAATTTGGTGCATGTTTTAAGGGGATTCGGTCCACATTTAGCTGGTTCCATGGCAAAAACATCATGGCATAAGGTCACAGTGGAACACAGCTGCTTGGTTCATGGCAGCTGGGAAGCAGACCAAACGAACAGTGCCAGAGAAAAGAGAGAGAGGAACCAGATATAGTAGCCAAGGTTGTACCATACCCACCCAGACCCACCCAGAAGTGTGACCCACCAACTCCCAAGGAGGCTTCCAAGCCAATCAAGCTGACATAATGACATAGTCTCCACAACCACTGTCTGTATGAGTACTAGAATAAAGGGAAGAATAAGATGTGAAAATCTTCTGGAACCAACGTAGGCCAAAGCCTTTTGTGTTTTTTGCTGGGAGAGACAATGGATAAGTCTTCTGTTTTGAATGCAGAGAAAGTCAAGAGCTTGATGTGCAAACAGGCCAACATTGCACACCCCCCCCCCACACCACAGAATGATAAAATGGACAGCCCACATTGCCCATTTTTTCAAAGACTGATTCTTTCAATAAGCTCAAGCTCATTGTTTCTTCCCTCACTGGACAAGAAAGTAACAAAAATTTTAAAGATGCTTTTTAAAAAAAAATTTGTTTTGGTGCAGGGGATTGAACTCAGGGCCTTGTGCTTGTGAGGCAAGCACTCTAACCACTGAGCTAGATCCCCAGCACCAAAGATGCTTATTTTTGACAGGGATTCCAACATTGCATTACAATGGCCCAAATGTTCAATTGTACAGGAGGCAGAAAATCACATTTCTGCTTCGTGTAGACTGAAAAGTTTTCAGTGTTAAATTTGGTGTTAAAAAATCATTGACATTTCTCTGCCTTGCAACTTTTCCTCATTTTGAAAAACCCATTCTGATCTCTAGCACGGAAATGTAGGGAACAGAAAAGACTTGGTCCAAAAATAATTCTAGGATTCTCATTTCGGTTGTCTACTACTTGGGCAACAAATCTTAAAACCATTTTCATTCTGTGGGTCAGGAATTGTACTGAATATAGCAAGGATGGCTGTTTTCTGCCCCACAAAATCTGGAGGCTTGTCACTGGGATGGGTGGAACCTGACTGGGATGGCCTGACAGGAATCATATGTCTGGAGTCTTTATTCTTGCCATCACCTGTGTTCCTCGGTTCTCTTTCACATGGCCCCTTCTTTTGGCCAGCTTGGAATTCCTCCCAACATGGGTCTCAGGGTTTCTCATTTCTTACCTTGTGGCTGGCTTTTCCCAGAGAGAAAGTAGGTCTGCCAAGTCTCTTAAACGCTAGGGCTAGAACTGGCACAAGATCACTTCTGCCATTTTCTATTGGTAAATGCAAGTTAAAAGGCCAGCATGTATTCAAGGGGAAGGGAAATAGACATTAGCTCTGCAGGATGGAGTGGCACGTACATATAGGATTAGGAGAAGTCATTGGTTGCTATTCCAGTTACTACTGCTACATAGCATATTTCCCTACAATTCGGCATCTGTAGTAGCTTTGTATTACTATAATGAAATACCTGAGGCAGCTAGCTTCATCCAAACGAAAGGTTTATTTAGCTTAGATTTGGAGGTTGAAGGCCCAAACAGTGTGATGCAGGCTCGGGCTCTACTGAGGGGCCTGCAATGGATGGCAGATGGCAATGACAGGGCATGTGTCAGGGAAAGCAGTCACATCATCAGAAGTCAACCCTTTCTGAGGTGCAGCATACCCAACATGATGTAAGGGCCCAATGGTTCCACCACCTCCCAACAGGTGCACCCTCTGCATGAGGCTTTGATTGTAATGGGCAGTTGGGAGATACTCAGACTACACCTGGACTTTAGCAGCAGCTACAAAAATTATTTAAATTTTTATCACAAGTTTTGGGGTCAGGAGTTGGAGCAGGGCTCTAGTGAGTAACTCTCCTTGGAAGAGTCTCTCAGGGGCTTGCATTCCTCTCATTATCTGATTGACTGGATGTCCAAGATGGATCTCTTACTTGGATGTCAAGCAATGCTGGCTGTTGCCTGAGTGCTCAGTGAGAATGGTCAGCTGGAGACCTGGATATGAACTCTGCAATAATGGTGGTCTCAGGGTGGGTAAATTTCAAAATGGCAGCTATCTCTTCCCAGAGACAATAAGAAATGGGCCCCCAAGAGGGCCAGGCAGAATTCTCTTAGCCTTTCCCAACCCAGTCTAAAAGGAACAGAGCATTCCTGCCACTGTACACTGTAGACTAAAGGAGTTATAAACCCAGTCAGGACCAAGAGGAGGGACATCGTGGCCCCCTCTCAATGACTATCTTTGAAGATTATCTTCCCAGAATGTTGCCGTAATCCACCAAGTCACCTGAAGTTCTGATAGGAAGCAACTTCAAATCAGGATGTTGATAAAACATGGCAGGATTTGAAGCAGAAACGAATGCTTTTCATAGTTCTAGCATTTGAATCTGAAAGTTCAAACTGTTGAGACTTGAGCTTAAAAGTGAAGTGACTTCCAACTCCTAGATCTTGACCCAAGAGGCTTTATTTCAAGTACCTCAGTGAACGTGTGACTTGTTCTAGTCTGCTTCCTTCTGAACCAACTTTCTGCTGTGCAGTGTTTTCGCAAATGCAAAACACGTTTTGTCCATTAAGAAGCAGTCTTGTTACTAAAACACCTAATTTAGTAGTGTCTGGTGACAGTGTCTCTGCACTCAGGCAGTCCAACACTGCCAGGAAAAAGCCCCAAGTGTATGCACCCCTCATGCCAGCACTCACCCCAATCTCACCTTCTGGCACAGATGATGAAACCACGTGGCTTCCTGCCCAGAAACATTGCTCAGAGCCGCCAGAGGATGAGCACACTTGGAATCCAGAGGCTGGTGTCTTGAGCTATTGGGAGACTCTTATGAAACACCAGGTTGATGACAGGCCCAAGAGCGTTGAGATATTCAGGACGTTTTGCATTCTAATACCAAAGACTCAAGCCTCTGCCCTTTACTCCATAAAATAGCTCAGCCCCCTTTGAAGGGGTGACCATGGCACATCTTGTTTCAGAATACTGCTTTTATTCCAGAATGAAGTCACTTGTCTACACAAGATAACCCTCGTGTCCCATGTTTTATCAGGTCTATGGAGTTCTCTCTGATAGGAAGGACAGACACAGGGTAGAGCACATTTTACTATAGTGACAAGGCAGAGAGAAATGAAGTGACCAGACACTGTAAATTGCTAAGCTGAAAATTGAGAATCCTTGTTCACCAGTGGGATGGGAGGCATGATTCTGGGTGGAGAAAAGGAAATGCTACCAGCTAAACCAGGAATTCAGTGAGATGATTCCAGAATGAATCCCACTGGTGGTGGGGAAAAGCCCAACCCTAAACACCTTCACACAGTTGTCAGATCCTCTTCTAGCTGACCATTCTGCGTTGCCAAGTAGCTTGGGTGTTGAACACTGGAGCATGCCCTTGTCCAAGCCGGTACTAACAATACTCTTCATATTAAACACTTGTGGGGCTTTGAAGCAGAAAAGGCCACCATTCCATTCACAAAACAGGCAATCCATGACCTTCCTAGCAGGGTCTTCCGATGCTTTATTTAGAAATGATTGCTTATTCTTGCAGTCGAATAGTCAAAATCCTTGGTCTCTGGCATGAATGCATGTACGACATCATTGATTTGGTTCCATATGGGCACAAGCTACTGTAGTGTTCTTGTATGACATGTCCTTTTCCTTTGTGTTCTGATTATTTCTCTTGCATTGTGGTTCACAGTAAAGAAACATACTTTTGTTTATCTACTTATATTTATGGACAAGCAGACTCCATTCATACTCCTAAGCAGACGTGTGTGTGTGTGTGTGTGTGTGTGTGTGTGTGTGTGTGTGTGGTTTGGAAAGACTTAAGAGTTTAGGACTGGAAGATAGTTCTAGTGAGAATGTGTCTCCTATTCCTTTTAAGATGATGATAGACAGGAGTGTTGAGAGATGGGGCAGGATAGCAGGACCACAGTGGTTTTAGAGACAGATCTACCTGGTTTCTTACCCTGGCTCACCCAGTTTGTTATTCAGCCTCCACCGATTACCAGCTGCACCACCTCTTGGAAAGTTACTTAACCTCTCTAAGCCTTGGCTTTTTTCATTGGTAAAATGGAAATAACAGTGCCAACACTTACTAGGGCTGTAGTGTAGATGAAATAAGACAATGATACAGAATATTTAGCACACTGTTTGGCACAGGTTAGTCCCTAAATGGATGATAACTATTATGGGGTAAGAGTTATTTAGGAACTCTACTTCATCCCCTCTTGCCCTTTCCTCTGAACCCCTCCAGGCTTCCACCCCTTTTGAATTCCCGTCATTTGAAGAGAAATTCCTTCCTTCCCAGTCTACTAATATTAATTAATGGTCTAACCTTGGGTTGGATAATTAGATTCTGTCATCGAGCTCCAGCTTATTAGATATTATTTGCAAGAAAAACAGGCCTCCAGTTCCTCCCAGACTGAGGATGGAGGCTGCAAATCGAGTTTAGAGGGTTGCTGACCTTTAGACCTTGGCTGGCGGCAGGGGCAGCCTGCACTCCTAGTCCCGAAAGCCACAGCAGGCTCTTGTAATTGAGTTACTGCCTGGGATTCAGTAGGACTAATCCATCTATATGATTTCTTCGCCTGGCTTAATGCCATTAACGAAACCGAATTAAGGAGCCGGTGGGGTTGAGTGGGACAAGGGGAAAAGGATTTTTCTGCTTGGGACTCGCTAGGGCACCTCCGAGGCCAGGATGAAGCCTATAGTCTGACTAATGGACTGCTCTGTTGCCCAAGTCGTGCCAGGAGCCACCCCAGTCCTTCGACAGAGCACAGGGTCCTTGCTGGCCACCGCCTACCAGGGGAAGGGCCACCAGGGGAAGGGTTTCCTAAAATGCCCCGGTGCTGATTCCTAACTACCCCATTGCTCCCTTCCCATTCCTTGGCTCCCCCCAACAAATTCTGAGCATTTTTCCTTCCAGTTCTAATCTTCAGGGACCTTCCCTGGGTTTTGCCGCGAGTGTGCTCCAGGGGACTTGTGGATCCTACTTATTCCTCTCCAGCACTTGGCCCCAGTTCCACCTCACTCCATTTGCCTGGGGTTGACTAATCCGAGCAGTAGGGACTGTTAGCTTCCAGTTTGTCAAGCAGAGGGACCAGCCCTCGGGGGAGGGGCCAACGTGTGGGGGTGGGAGGCGGCAGTCGGCGTGGTCAGCTTCACTCTCTGTCCTAGTGACACTCAGATTCCAGCGCGCCCTTTCTTTAAGAGTCCAGCTTTCTCAAGTTGGGCGGCTGGCTTCTGGCGAAAAGTCACCGACTTCGGGACCGAGATTCCACCGCTTGGGGCAAGACAGCTGCCAACAGCGAAGTCCCCTAAGTGTAGGTAGCGATCTTCGCGGGCCGCCGGGGTAGCGCAGTCGGGAGGCCGTGCTGGGAGCAGAGTGAGTAAGGAGGCGAAGGAGGGCGCGGGGCTTTGATGTCCACAGCCGTTAGCGCGAACCCGCTGCCGCGTCGCCCGCGGGCCATGCCTGTCCCGAGGGACCCGGGGGACGCCCGGCTGACACGCTCGCACGCTGTCCGCCGGCTTTGCCAGCTTTTGCAACCGGCGGCTGACGTCTGCGCGCCCCTGCCGAGCTCTCCTTTTACTACAGCCGGCAGGCGGCTTTGTGGAGCCCCGCCCTCGCCGGCCCCCGCCCCCTGCCTGCCCACACCTTGTGGTTTATATAGAATGCGCCGCGGTGCCGACTCGCGGCTCCCCGGGACCCGAGAGTTCTGTGGACGGAGAGAGCGAGCGAGGGAGCGGGCGAGCTCCGAGAGGGTGTGGGTGTAGGGAGAGAGAGCAGGTAAGGGTCACTGGTTCCTGCTCTTCCGCCGCGAGCAACTCGGGCCCCGCTTTTGGCCAAATAATAGGAACCTGGAAATGGATTAAAGAGAGCGAGAGAAAGAGGCGACCCTCCCCTCGCGATTGCCCGCGGGTGAGAAGCTGCGCGGCTCTGCGGTGTAACAGGCTCACACGTTGCTCATCACATGTTCAAACATTTCCCTTTCGGGGAGGCTTGTTATTTTTAAGTGAATATTTTCGTCTTTGTTTTGATTTTTTTTTAAACCTTCCTTGGGGTTTTATTTTGATTGAGTTGGCAGCCCGCAGCAGATTGGGAGAGGCGGGGAAAGCAGCCCGCCAGTGCGCGGGCAGCCCACCCAGGCAACTCCCGGCGCGGCCCGCGCAGAGCCCGGGGAGGCCGGCGGCGAAGCCGGGGAGTCCCGGCCGCGCCTCTCGGGCGCCCCGAGGGCTCTGAGCGCGGCTCTCCGCGGGCTGGCAGGAGCGGCGGGCGCAGAGGCAGCGCCGCACCGCTTTGTCTCTACACTTCTTGAGCTCAGCGAGCGGCTCCTCCCGCGGCCGGCCGCTCGGGCTTGCGGCGGCGGCGGCAGCGGCTCCTCCTTCACCCCTCTCCTTTCCTCCCCACTCTCTAGCAGGCAGCGGCGGCGGCGGCGGCAGCGGTGGGGAAAAGCGGATTCCACCCCGAGCCACACCGAGGAGAGCTCGCCATCGCGACTTGCCGCCCTAAGCACTCTCCCAAGTCCAGCCCGCTCGGCGAGGACTTCCGTCTCCTGGGCGAACCTTGTCAAGCAAGCTGGGATCTATGAGTGGAAAGGTGACCAAGCCCAAAGAGGAGAAAGATGCTTCTAAGGGTAAGCCCACCCGCCGAGTCCGCTTGCTTCCTTTCTCTCGGTTTCCCTCGCCCCCTTGCGTGCGCACCGCCCTCCGGTGGCTCCCTGCCTCCCCCTGGAGACTAAGCTGCCCACGACCTCTGCGACCCCAGGCAAGAAAGGGGTGGTCAGGGGCCGCTGGGGGACTCTGGGTTCGCACCACTTTCCTTCCTGCCTCGCGGAATTGTTGCCCCTCGAGTGCCTCCAGCCTCCTCCACTACCTCTCCGGACGCACGGTGGTGGCGCTGCGGGCAGGCGAAGCTGCAGCAGCCTGGAGCGCCGGGGACCGCGCTGCCTGCTACCCGCCGTCCGCCTGTCAGTGCGAATGCGTGTGTGTGCGTGTGCTCGACTGTGCATATGCGTGCAGCGAGGGTGCAACATGGTGACATACTCAGGAATCTGACCCGCTCTCAGAACCAAATCTCGAACCCACCTTGAACCCCTTCTCCCCACCCCCAGTGCAAACAAAGAGCCTGGCCGAGACGCAGAACCCCTCCCCCCACGCTCCTTTCCCTCTCGCGCCCCAACTCCCCAACTCCCTACCCATCCCAGGCCCCCAGGGAAGTCTGGAGCTTATACCCTTCGACACACTGACACACCGCGTGCAAAAAAGTGAGCAATCAGGGCGCCCAGGTGCCGCCCGCGCTGCGCCTCAGCAGCGCAGCCTCACCAAGCCCCGAGAGAACAAAGGCTGTTGTCCCCCTGTCACTAGTGCCCAGCGGGAGTGGGCCTTCGCTGAGGAGTCAGTCCCCTTCCTGAGCGCCCTAGGGTTCAACCACCTGGCCCAGGGCAACCCGCTGCCGGTCCCCTAGAGCGTTCCTCTCGGCCTGGGACCTCCCACCGGCGAGTTGGGGAGGCGCAGCCGTGCGGGGTTCCGGCTGGGGAGAACTTAGGCGAAGGAAGGAGCACCCCCCGCAACTCCCGCCAGTCCTAGCCACTGCCTTGCAAGGGCCAGGCTTAACTCCGGAAGGTAAACTGGAGACAGCAGCCTTGGAGAACAGGGTGGGAGACAGGAGCAGAAGGAAAGTGGAAGAGCAGGCAGGTGCCTTAGGTGCAAATGTCCAGAATGGACACAGTGCTGACACTGGAGTGGGTTGGACTGGTCCTGAGGGCCCCACGCGCACCGAACCGCAGCGACCAATGCAGAGTCAATGCTGCAGAAGTGGGTTTGCAGCAGAGGTTCCGGGGGAACCCTAGCTTTCCTTCGTGGGGGGGGGGGCTCCGTGGCTCCCTGAGCCCTCAGGTCCCCCTTCCTCCCTATTCCTTTCCCCATTTTTTTCCCCATCTCCTGCTTCTCGCCTCTATCTCTCAGAGCTTTCTTTCCCGGGAGATTCTAGGGCAGCGCCAGCCCTCCCCCGCGGAAAGTTGTGGAAGTCTTCAGCTCCTGCCTTTATCCTTGCTTCTTAATGGAGCCATTTCACTTCTAACTAGGCAAAGGGGTTGCGGAAAGGCTCCAGAAGTTTGTGGAGGGTCAGAGCTGTTGTCCTAAGGGTCAGTGCTGTCACTGGCTTGGCTCCAGGCTAGAATTCAATGCCCTTTATCCCACTCAGCTGCGCTGGCTGTTTGAGGAGCACAAATAATTGAAGCAGCAACTTTGGAAAGTAGAACTGCAGCTATACAGTTCTTAATTGTGGAGAGTTTCAAACACGCAAAAGGCTAAAGGCAAATGACTTCAGGGTCCTTAAGAGGTCTTTGGTCTTGTTTTGTTTTGCGGTGCTGGAAATGGAACCCAGGGCCTCAAGCTAGCAGTCAAGCGCTGTAGCACTGAGCCCCCCCCCCCCCTAAGAGGTTTTCTGTTTCACGGGGCCCAGAGAGATGAACGCAGTTGAAGAGTGTAGGACCTAATTGATCTAAGCAAGTCCTTCCCCTTCTGAACCTGAGAGTATTTCAAGTTTGTTTCCGGAACTTCCTTTCCTGATTTCCATCAGGTGGTTACCTAAGGTTTCATTTCAGTCTGCCTTTCAGATATCCTGAGACCAAGTTCGTTCATAGAAAATGATTTACTGTTTTAGGAATACAATTTGCAGTTGTCCAGAATGGATTAACAAGTCTGGAAACATTGGGACAGGTTTCTGTAACTCAATAATGAAAATTTTTTACTAGGCATATGTCATGACACTTTCTTTCATTGACTTGGCACATTTGAAACCAATACCTCGCTGTAGTAATTAGGTAATTATCACTTGGAACTGTGGTAGTAATTAGAATACTTTAATTTCACCAGGCAACTTTTAAAGAGTTTACCTTCCTGAGGAGATAGGGATCTTGTAGCTGATAAGAGCAAGAGTGCCATTTCTGCCTCTGTTAGTTATTGGATTTAGAACATTTTGAAAATATTGAGTGCATAATAGTCATTAGTATTTTCTACTTTCAAGTATGTGAAAAGATGGCTAAATTTGATGACTACTTTATATGAAGAGATAAAAGATACCAGTTCTACTAATCATCGTATCCAGTAAAGTTTATTTACATTGCCCATATTTATCAAGAAGTTTGCTTATTTATAAATTTCATATGTATGGGTCATATGTGAGGATGTTTTAAGCCCAAGGTACTTAATTAGTATATTCTTTGTAATACGGATATAAAACCAAACATTTATTACTACGAAGTAATACACATTAAATTTTGAACAATGGTGTGACAAATGAATGAATTGAGTCAAATAATTTCATCACAGTTTGATTGAATTTCATAATCTGATTTGGAATCTACTGCTCATGTGAATTCAGCATCCTACCCTGTTAGTTAGAGCTCATGCCCACATCCTGTTATCACCACATAGAAGATTATCACAGACGATGATGTTTCTAGAGTTCCTAAAGCACAGGTAGTAGTAGGTAATCAGTAAGTTTATTTTGTGTTGCTGAATGACATATAGCTTTTTGAACATATGAATTGCTGATTGTTGACATTTTCTTCAATTCAGTGAGGTCAAGACTAGTGATGGACAATGATCTTTTTGATAACCTTTCCGAACACCTAGCCGGACCAGATAGACTATTCTCTTTGGGAGGGGAGCAGAGATTCTAATTCTGCTTGAAACGATTAAAAAGGTCTCCAGTACAGCCAGTCACCTTTTGTGTATTAATTTATGCTTTGCATAAACTTGAAAATTTTCAGATGTATGTATAGTTTGGGTCACATAGCTCTTGAACCAGAGGATCTATTTCCATTTTGGGAAAGAAGAAAGCATAAGATATGTTTGTTCAAGCAGATATTCACTTAACTTAGACTCACTCTTTTCTACCTTGTCACATAAGATCTTTTCAGCAGTCCTCGGTTGGAAAAGCACTCAGTTAAGGCTGTATCTCATTTATTGCAACTGGTGTGTGTGTGTGTGTGTGTGTGTGTGTGTGTGTGTGTGTGGCATCAGAAAACATGTTAGCCTGCTGCAAGATAAAACTGTATCTTTTCTGGATCTTGGAAAACTCTAGTCAATCCTTGGTTTCCAATCTGTCATTTGGCTTGTATCTACATGTTTGGAGTTGGATGTCTTTCTTCGGCTGCACTTTTCTTTGTGCTTAACCTCAGAGCCACTATATCCAGGCAGGTTTCAAGGCCATGTGGGCTAAGGGTTCTCTTGATGAGACAGGGCTAGCATCAGAGGTGGACTCATGCTGGCTGCTGGACAATGGAATATAATTCCTTGCATAGTCCAAGAAGCCAGCCACTCTCACAGCTGTTGCTGTAATGGGTTGTGGTGCCCACATGTACTTAAGTCAGCAGCTCATTTTCTTTTCATTTCCTGGCCTCCTCTAGTAGCCTCTTTACCTTACCCAAGGACAGGGCATTGTGGTCAGGCAGCTGGCATATCAAGGTTTGAGTCCTGGATGCCATACCCAAAGATCATCTTGTTCTTGGCAATTTACGACAATAGATTTCATCAAGTGTCTTTGTCAGCCTCAGGCTAGTCTGACACCAGGTATTTAGAGGTATTTTGCTGAAGAGAAATCTTGGTAACCTCTTATTAAAAGGTAACAATCGTAATCTATTATTCACATAGGAACTTGTCTTCTCGTCTTTCCATCATGGACCTGTGGTTTTATGAATAGTTGTCATAAGCCACATAGTCTCTTCTGTGCTGAAGGTGGTGACCACAGCCTTGGGGTGGGAGTGTGGCCAGGAAGCTCGCTAACCAGAAACATTATTCTGTTCTGTGGGGAGGAGATGAGTCCTCAGTGTCACTAGGTCTTTGTCGTCATTATTTCTGGATGTGTAGAGCTTCTTTATTGACAGAAGCTGAAGCTAGAAGGCGGAAGCACGTTGAAGCATGGGATAAAGATAATCTTCTCTGCTTAGTACTGCTTCCTTTAGGTCTCGTTAGAGTATAGTCTTTGACACACTCATGACGGGGCTTTTTACTAATATGATTAGTAGAAAGACCAATAAAAGTGATTAGATCCATTTGGACCACCAGTGGTACAAGCTGCACGATGGGCCCGTCATGCCAAGGAGGGGTTTAAACTGGTGGGAAGGTGTTAAAGGGAATTGTGCTGCATCCTAGAGCTGGCAGTGTCGGGAAAGTTGGAATGCGAATGGATGTTGGTTTGGGGCTTGAGTGAGAAACAAAAAGTAAGATGCGGGCGAAGGAATTAGTTGAGGTCCATATTCCAAGACAGGGAGGTAGATGTACTATGGCCTTGAAGTCAGTGGCATGACTGGAGAGAATTGGAATCAGGGTTTGGTGAGTAGAGAGGTGAAACTGCTAGTAGTTCGGGTCTCTTTGCAGCTGTGCTGTTTTGTGTCCAAATCGACTCCTCATTCTGGGAATTACACACTCCACACACAACAACCGGAATGTGTTATAGCTCTTCAAATATACCCAATAAAAAGGCTTTCTGGTGTCTGCTTGATTATGGCTTATATTTTTGGAGTTGAAGTATTTGAAAGGAGTGGAAAATAATTGCCAAGATTAAATAACTCAAGACAGAAGAAAATCACATTAAAAGTATGATGGTGGAAGGAATCCTATGTGCCTATAACCATATGGTACTAAGCTTAATGTTATCATTGAAATGTGAAGATTAGGCACACAGTAAGGTTTTGACAGTTAGCACAGAACACAAATGAATGCATAACTCATTTTCTATGGTCCCTGATTTAAATTTCCCTATCCAGAAGATACATCATAATCACTATGATTTATCAATGCAGGATGAAGAGTAGATTTGGGGCACATTGTCTGGTGTGATGTGGTTCATTTGAGTCTTCATCAACCTGAAATGTAGGTTATCTATTTGTGATATACCAGTTCAACAAATTCCATTGAATCTTATTTCTGACCCTTTTTTCCATGGCATTTTATCACTTTGTTGAATGTCACATTTTGGTGAAACATTTCTTAGGCATGTAGATTTCCATAAAGAAAGTGAAATAATACATAGTAGTTATTGTTACCACCATCTCAGGCTTCAGGTCCAATTTCTCTTTGAATTGGATGACCACTTTTTTCTTTAAGGCAGTGTTTTCCAGAGTATTAACTTTGACAACGGGGAGTTTGTTTTCAAAAAAGAGAAATTCTTGATTCCTGGGGCATGATCAAGCTACAGAATGTTTTATTAAGAGATCTCAGGTGTAATAAACATGAAGCCTAAATTACCTCTGTATGCTAAGATTAATATAAAGCAGTTCTCGTGCTCTACTCTTGCCTGTGCCCTTTGAAATTACTTTCAGCATTAATTTCCAAATGGAAATGGTTTTAGTGTCACTGCTGATGACCTCGCCCACAGGCAAAGGGCAGAGGGTAATAGTTGTCAGGTTAGTCCTAAAAGTCTAGCAGCATTCTCAGCCTCCGTTGGTATACAGGTTTGGTTGACATTGTAGGGAGATAAAAGGGCTGTTTTAAGTTGGGTCACTTGCTTAGCCTGCTGGCAGAAACATCAGCTTTGGTTTCTAGGCAATCTCTATTTAGCCCAAAGAAATTGTGATTGTCTGCCATTCTTCCTAGATCCTATTAGTAAGGCCTGAGAGGGAAAAAAAAAAATCTGGTAAAAAGTAGACCTGGTCAGAGGCCAAATTACAAAACAGTTAATTAAAAAATAGTATGCTTCAATATACTTTTTTGCCATTAAAATTTACCTGTAGAAACACGCACAGGTCTGAAGTATGTATCTTCATGAATTCTGACAAATGTTTATACACATGTAATTCGTAAGACTGTCAAGATGTAGAATATTGTTATCCCAGAAAGTAATCTCATGCCCCTTTCTAGTCATTTCTATTATCACATATTAATTTTGCCTGCCATTGAATTTCACAGAAATACATAAGATCATGCAGCACACACTCTTAGGTTTCTGAAAGCTAGCCATGCTTCCCTCTGGGGCTGGTACTCTTTCTCCCTGTCTTGACTTCTGTTCTTAGTGGACCCCCTCCCTGTCCCACACTTGAGCATATAACTGGGTTTTGTCCCTGGTTAGACTATAAGAGATAGTTGCTGAACTACTTAGGGAAGGCGAGGCATTCCTTTAGGAGGAGTATGTTTTATTCATCATTTCATAATGAAAATTGCTATCATTATTATAGTGGTGAAATTACTGAGCACTTTACTATTTATTAGACATAAATTATTTTCACATATATCTCATTTAATCTCTTGACAGCCAAATGAAGTAGCTATTTGTACACAGTATATAGAGATTAGAGATGAGAAAATAGAAGCCCAGAGACAATGTGTAGTTTGTATGAGGTCACACAGCTAGTGGGTTGCAAATTATTAGCAGGGTGCTTGGTGGTGTTGTAATCAATAAATGATTGTTGGGTGCATGTGCCATCCATCTGTCAAAAGTTGTTGGTTCTTTGCTACACCCTCTTCCTGTTTTCTTGTCATATAGGAAGACAGTATGGTAGAGAAAGGCTCACTTTGTAATGGCTTAATCTGATAGATGCTTGCAGATGTTTATATTGTAACTAAGGATTACCAGAGGCGGAACTTTAACCCAAATGAATCAGTCATTAATGGTTGGCTTTATAACATGTAGATAAATTGGTGAACTAATTCTGGTTGGAGTCCTAAAAATAACAGCATTTTCTGAGCACTGATTAATGGAGGTAAGAGACATATGACAGATGAAAAGTGGAGTCTCAGAGGTGGTGACCATCCTAAGGTCACTCAGCTAGCAAGACGGTAGAATGAAGATTTGAGCCAGGTTTGCGTGAGCACAAATTTACCTCCTAACCATTCTGTTATACTGTCTCCCTGGACTACACAGTTGATTCTTTTCAAACCCAAGTTTGTGCAAGATCAAATTCTTTGTTTGCCGATATGGAGATAATTAGGAAGAGTGTGCCTTCGTACCCATGCTTACTCTACGGCTGTGATCTTTGTTTAGCTGAACAAATCTCTGAACATTTCTTAAGTGACTTTTCTACAAGTCACTGTACTGGGTTTTGGGGATGAAAGAAGCCCAGTCCTGCCATAAGGGTGCCCTTTCTTTGCCCTTTGGTCTTGGGCATTTTAACCTAGCACTCACCGATGGCAATTTCACCTCACTGCGCCGTTCCCTTGACTCCTTGCTACAGGGCCTTTTCCCTGTAATTGTGGCTTTCAAGATTTAAGCTTTGTCAGTTTGAAGATGATGGTTTTCCAGAACTCTATCTGGGAGCTTATTTCAACCGTGTTCTCAAGATTACACTTCCTCTTAATTTATTTTTGAGTAAATCTCCACGCGTTTATTTTATTTTTCATTACATGACATATGCTTTCAGTCTGTCTCTCATCAGAATCGTATGTTTCATTTCCCTTCTCAACCCTACCCGCTTCTCTCTCCCTCTCTCTCCTTCTCTCCTTTTTTTCTCTACCTCCATTTCTTGTCAACAGATAGCTGTGTTTTTGATTAGCCTAATGGGGTTCCTTTGGGTGTGCCGGGCTTATTTTTGGATTTTCTCCCTTGATGGCTTGCTATATTAACTGCAATAGAAATAATCTCCCCCAGCTCCTTAAAGTGTGGTTCCACAGAAGGAGCCTTTCACTACTTATTATATAACTCATTTTAAATGGAAAAATAAAAAAGTACAAGCTTTATTTTTTATACTATTTATGCTGCCTTCAGTTAGATAATATTTCCAAAAATATATCTTGTTAACAGAGACACACGCCTTGAACGAGCATATTAATTATAGTTCTCAAAGTTAGGAATCATGTAGCGTTTCTCTGTGCTGCAGGAAACTATGTTTAACAGCAGTAATTAACAGTGACGGGTCTATTGCGTGGTTATAGGTAAGTTTAATAACAAACATGAAACCCAGTTCTCTAAAATCCCTCCAAATAATGTAGGTAACATTTCTGCTGCTCTGGAACGGGGGGGTTAGAAAACAGCTCGAGTTCTTAAAATATTTATCTTGCTGTTAAAAGTGGAAGTAAACAACCTAAAGAAGGCAGGCTGGGTGCAGTTCTTGAATATGCTTGTGGATATTTTCAGACTCATCTTTCAACCATGACTTTGAAAGTATTGAGAATTGACCTGCTTATTTTGCCTTTGATTCTCTGCCTGTGTGCTTGCCTCTCCCCTTGGGGGGTTTATTGAACGTTAAGGCGTCGGAGAGCTCCTGGATTTGTGTGTGGTTTTCGGAGCTCTGGGAACAATGTGAGCCATTCTCCTGGAAACAGGGCAGGGCTCTCCTTGATGCTCTAATTCCAGGGAGCATTTGTTTTCCAACTAGCTGGGAACCAGACAGTAGCTGTGAATGATCTGGTCAACCAGCATCCCTCAGTCGCCATGTATCTGCCAGGCGGGTTTATTACAAACCTCAGCGTGCTCATTAGCCTCGTGATGTGGCAGCTGCCTAAAAAAGAAACACGGAAAAGTTGTGTCACCGAAGGTGAAAGTTGGAGAGGAGCTGCGCAGCGCCCGGCATGACAAAGCTCCTTCCGGGAGGCAGCGGCAGCAGCCGCGGTGGGCAGCCGAGGACTTTACCCGCTTGCCCCAGGAGGAGCCGCGGCACTGCTGGGTCTAGAGACACCGCATAAAGGACTCTCGGGCTGTGGCTCCCTGCGGGGGTAGGAGGGAGGCGGAGTCCAGGCATCTGGTGCAGTCCCAGCCCGCACCTTCTCTGTCTAGCCTGCCGGCACCTCGCAGCTGGTGGGAGGCAATGTTAAGCCTTAGGAAGGTGGAGGCCAGAGCAGTGTGGAGGTGGTCCGGGTGCCCCCCTCCGAGTCCTAGCGCTAAACTCCTGACCCCCACCCGTTGGGCGCCTCAAAGGCAGGCAGAGAGGGGCCAAGATTCCAATCAGAACTTTGAAGTCCAGTTTTGGCCAACGAGAGAGCTTTCTTTCTCTGTCTTCTGGTTAATGCTAATTCGGTTTTAGCTGTTCCAAACCCACAGAGGATGTTTCTTGAGCAGAGAGCTCAGGGCTGTTTTGAACTTATTTGTGCGCTTTTATGTTACTTATGTATCATTGCATTGCTCTTTGAGATTACAAAGTAATGCGTGTTTACTGGGGTCAGTTTGGAAAATCATAAATGCAGAGAGAAGAAAGTAGCACCCAGGTTTCACTCCCAGATTAAGTTGTTGACATTTTCCTTCCAATCTTTTTTCTTTCCGTGTCATAATACACCAGTACACACAGATAATTATCTTTAAGTGTGTGTGTACATGTGTCTGTAATCACGTGGATTATACTATAAATCTACTCTTTTTCTCAAGAACATATTAGGATATTATTCTATGTCGTTAAACTGTGCCGCCATCTTTTGTGTGTGAGTTGGGGGTGGCTTTGTGTATGACAAAGCAGAGAGGGCGATTTTGTGCCTGTAGATGTGAAAGGTTTTTCTGGACCTCCTTGAGTTCCATCTTACTGGACTTCACAAATGCTATTATTGGCATTTTATAAAAGTACATTCTATGTCCATACATAGAATACATATATGCGTGTATATATTTCTATATTCAAAATTAAATGCATGTAGACAACTATGTTGATGGCTAAATAAATACAGATATGCTTAAAATAAATTCTGTAATACACCTGTAATCCCAGCACTTGGGAGGCTGAGGCAGGAGGATCGCTGTGAATTTGAATTTGAGGTCAGCCTGGGTTGCATAGGGAGACCCTGTCTCAAAAAAAATCCCATAATTAGTTGAATATATCAATTGCCAAGGATGTAGCTTAGTACTAGAGTGCTTTGCCTTGCGTTACCTAGCATGCTTCAAGGCCCTGGATTCCAGCCCCAGGACAGCCCCATGTATATATGTAGTGTGTGTGTGTGTGTATGTGTGTGTGTATATATGTGTGTATATATATATATATATATATATATATACACACACACACACATATGTATGTGTATATTTATATTTGATTTTATATGTATAAATATATATGTATGCACACAACAAAAGGAATCTTTGGTGGTTAGCTTAGAGAAGACAGTTGCTATTCATATTTTCTTTACAGTAGACATGTGTAATTTTATTAATGCTACACTATCAAAAATAATATAAATAAAATATTGCTTATTGAGTGTCTTCAAATTGACTTTTCTGCTCTAGCTCCCAGCATTCTTTGATCTGTATTGCTCTTCTTATTATTTCTACATTTTACAACCCTTCAGGTCCACTCTTAACCTACTTCCTCCAAGAAGCCTTTCTTCTATTTTCCTGACGGGAACTGTGTGTTCCTTGCCCTTGACCTCTGGGTCATCCATTTAGCATCCGTGGACTACTTTGGGTATATCTCATGCTTAAGTTTTTGCTTGCTTGTATCTTTTCTACCTGATTACGTTGTAATCTCCGTAGGAGACCTTTTCATAAAACAGGTGCTCAATAAATGTGTTTTGGTTCGTTTGTTGGGTGCTGAGGCTTGAACTCAGGGCCTCATGCTTGCTAGCCAAGCACCCTACCACTGAGCTAAATCCCCAACCCAATAAATGTGTTTTTGAATGACAACGACCCACATCTTTCCTAGATTTCTTTATACTTTGACATTCTATACCTCAAGCTCTTAGAATGACTGCGACAATCCAGCTGGGTTAAATATTGCTAATTTACTTTGGGATATAATTGCTGTTTTACAGTAGCCCTTCTCCCCTGTAAAAATGGCTATGAGGTTAAAGGAGGGATTTTAGGCAGGTAAGTTTGCATCTGATTTCCTCTACTTATTTGCCGAATGATCTTGGGTGAATAACCTTTCTAAGTCTCAGTTACTCCAAAATGGAAATATTTCTATCACATGAGCATAGTAAGGACTGAATGGGATAATATATGGAAAAGCATTGAAGAAAACTACTACATAGAATTTGGTCATTGGTGATATTGATAATATTATCAAATAGTAGTGAATTTCGTGTTGATTTCTCAGGTCAGAGGATTCTTGTTAGAGGAAATAGAACCAGATCTACAGATTTGCACTTCTGCCTGAGAGTCAAACTCCAATTTAGGGGATTTAAACCATATTAATTCATATATTAATGAATTCACCCATCGATTTACTCAATTAATATGTATTGAACATTCACGTGCCAGCTGATGCTTTCAACACTGAGAACAGATCGGTGAGCAGAACAGACAACCATCCACTGTCTTCACGAAGCTCATATTTTCCAAATTTACTTCTGGAAACCAGAGTTTCAGTACATGAAGCACTCTGTTCCATGTTGATGGCGTGCCAGGCAGCGAGTGTCTCTGTGTATATCGTAGCTCATGGGGCCCTGGCCAGGCCAAGCTACAAGGGAGGTAACTGGATGGAGTCAGATGCCGATGGTTAATCTGGAATCCAGTAACCACTAAAGTTGTGGTTCCTGAACTTATTTGGACATCAGCCTCTCTTCCACCACATCTATCCCCTACTGTGAGAATATGGTCTCAGGGAGTTCTTAGAAAGCCTTTTTTTTTTTTTTTCTGTAAAGCTCCTTAAGTAGTTCTAATGTAGCTGCCCCTGAGCAATGCTTTTCAAGATTGCCTGAAGTTACTAATCACAGGTACAGTTTATTTAAAATCAAAACATCCCCTCCCACTGACCTCTAAATCTGAACTTTAAAAACCAAGCCTGGTCATTAGAATTGTAAACAGGGACCTGGGTGACAGGACCCCCTATGAATTATGTACAGACATGTGTTTTTCTGTTGAGCAGGGTCCACAGCTTTCAACAGATTCTTAAGGGGTGGGGGCCAGTATTCAAAAAATGTTTCTTGAGGTGGAACCCTGAAGTCAAGGCCCACTGTTGTCAGTTATGAACTTTGGGTCCTGTGCTTCCTCATGAATGAAGTGTTTAGAAGCCTCTTTTCTCCTCTTTCTCCCTTGTTGTTAATCTCATATCCATTATTCCTCTTGCTTGCCCGGGAAAATGGAGCTTCAAGGGACTTTCAAAACCTAGACCCTTCCAGAGAGGGCAGGGCTGGCAAGCAGCTTTGAGGACGCTACTCAGAGCTGGCATGCCCAGCACAGCTGCTACAGTAGTAGAGATCATGTCCAGGTATTTCGAAGTTTCTGGTTGCGTGAACTTCAGTAGGTCTTAGTTGAGATACAGGGGCGGGAGTGAGACTTCTTCCAAAATATCCTTCTGCCATGCCAGAGGAGGATGAGGTGGGGTGGTCAAGGGAATTCATCATCTTCTTGGGCACCACTTTCCTGCCTGTGTCTGGCAGAGGGTGGGAGATGGCAGCAGGAGAGTGAGGATTGGGCCAGGCATCTGTGAACCTGCCTCTTCTCATCCTCCAGGTACCAGGCCAATGTCTGCTGTAATTGGTTCATGACCAATCAAGTGCATTGACCTATTCCTGCTAGTTACTTTGAGTTATAAATGGTTTTTATCTCCCTTATGGAATTGGGGGTTCAGGCTGTATAGGCTGACCTGATTTGTATCACAAGAGCCTTTGGAACTTTGACAGATTTCACCGTTTAAAAAACACCCAACTTCCTCCCTCCACCCCACTGGACATAAAAGCAACCTTTGAATTTATGACATAAAGAGCATACCTTTAAAGGGCAGCATGCACAAAAGGGAGGAAAAGGAAGTAATGCAGTTCATCTTCTTTTCTGAGGCCATTGTCTCCAGACAAGCGACAAAACTGAATACCTTGAAAAATCTTGTATTGATTTTAGTTGCAAAGGTATCTCCCTAGGATTTGAGAAACCCAGTGGAAGATAATAAACTTGTTCCCCTGCCTCTGTGCTTGAGTGGAGTTGCGTAGTTTGCATAGCTGGGAGAAAAGAGAATAGTGGTTCTGTCAAGAGCAAGAGTTTGTTCCAGAAACAAGTCTCGACCATATTGGAGGAAAGTGAAGATTAGTTTATGGAAATCTTGTTTGTTGTTGTATTTTTGTTTTCATTGCAGCTCAAGTTTATGGAAATCTTATGTGTACAAATTGGACTCAAATGGAGAATGGGGAAGAAGTTGTAATACTGAAAGAGTTATTGTTCAGTGAAGAGTGTTTTCTTTTAATAACATCACCTCTAGTGTACCTGAATATTTCCTTAGGGATCTAGGACTACTTGATTAAAAATAAAAAAATATAAGCCAAGCCTAGAGGCCTCTTGTGGAAGTATTTGAGTTTCCTGCATTTCTAATTATCAACTGTTGTTTAGAGTATCTGTTTTTGCTTCCAGGTTCTGTTTTATTTTTAAATTTGTATAGGGCTAAAACATATAATGTGAAATTTACTATTTGAAGTGGACAGTTCCGAGGCATTTAATGCATTTACACTCTTCTACAGTCATCACTTGCACCTGCCCAGATTACAGTGGTTAAGAAGGGACCTTAGTAGTCATTCGACCCAACCTTCCCATTCCAGGCAAGCAGAGTCGGGTCTCTTCTTGCAGAGGCAGCAGGCTCTGCAAGGTCATACAAAGCCAGGTAGTGACCTCCGGGACTGATAGCAGAATCAAGGATTGGCATAAATATTTAGGATGCTTTTTTGACTTTGTGCTTTTTTTTCAATCAATTGATTTCTAGAAGGAAGTCTTTGAGACACCATCTAGTCCAAATACCTTGTTTAAAACAATGGCTCTGTTTGCTATTTCTGAATCCAAATTAAAATCTAAGAGGTTGCTAATATTCTAATTTCTAAGATCCTGGAGAATTCTCCACCAGCCTTCCACTGACTCCATGTAATTCCGCGGTTGAAACCAGGTCCATTGTGGGTGGCTGTTATTAATACACTTGGGATGTTTACAGTAAGTGCTGTGACCTAAATAAGGCTGCTTGTATTGTTTTCCCTCACAAAAGAACAGTCTTTAAAAGTATGTTCATCCATTCTCACACCATAGTCCTTACCTGTGACTAAAAGAACTGAAGTGTTGCAGTTTTTTCTTATTCGTTAGGTGAGAAAATTGTCATTAGATGTAGTATACAATTTCTGTGCAAGATTCACATTTGAAGTCTTTGTGTACCATAACCACATTTTCTTGGAGTAGAGCTTTGTGACAGTACAACAGGCAGCATTGTGGCATGATTGCGCTCTAAAATTTTATTTTAGCTGGATGCAGGAGTGTATACCTGTAATCCTAGGGCTCTAGGAGGCTGAGGCAGGAGGCTCACAAATTCGAGGCCAGCCTAGGCAATTTAGGGACTTAGCAAGAACTTATCTCAAAATAAAAAATACAGCAAAAATTTTAATTATGGTAAAGTACATTAACGAAATTTGCCACCTTAATTTTTTTTTTTTTTTTTTTTGGTGCTGGGGATCGAATGCAGGGCTTTGTACTTGTGAGGCGAGCACTCTAACCACTGAGCTAAGTCCCTGGCCTCACTCCTTGTGGCTTATTTAACTTATTATAATGTCCTTGAGGTTCATCCATGTTGTAGCATATGTTGGAATTTTCATCTTTTTAAGACTGAATAATATTCCACTGTATGTACGTGCCACATTTTGTTTTTCTGTTTGCCTATCGATGCATACTTGGGTAGCTTCCAGGTTTTGGCCATTGTGAATAGTCCTGCTATGAACATGAGGTCTTCTTTTTTAATCGATGGCAAAATTTGTTTTAACATACCTGATTTGTTGCCTTTAGTCTTAGGTTATTAAAATAACATGAACAAAATGAAAGAAGAAATCAAGCCAGGTCCTCTTAAGCCTGTTTATTATTTGCTTATTTTTATGCAGTGTATTTTTATAGAAAAAAAGTATGTCCTCTGCCATTTCCTCCGTTCCTTTTCTTGCCTTCATCTGGTATAGATTGTGTTTTCCTATGCCCTCGACTGTCTACTTCCATTTCTCTTTTGCTTTCTCTATTTCTCTCACTATACTGTAAAGTTGTCGTCCACAGGGACCCTGTCGTTCATCTCTAGATTCCCAATACCGAGGAAAAAGCCTATCTCATAAAGCAAATGAAGTACATAAGTGCTTGTTTAAATAGAAACGTGACCTATTCTGTCATTTGGGAAAAAAATTAACTTCTTACTTAGTCTTGGAACAGTTTGACATTTTTATTTGTTTTCATCTGCCTCTTTCACGTGTGAGACATGGCTTATGTTCAGAAACACAAATTAGGTTTAAGTATATGACAACTCAGATTTTTCTCTTAACCCTTTTTAGTGAGTGGGAGAAGCATTTGTTGAATACTTGGCATCGAATACAGGAAATATGCTAGTCTGGATTTTAGTTTTGGTTTGGGCAGGTTCCTCTGATGTATTCGCTCTACGTTCTCTCTCCCTGCAGCCACCTGGGAAGGGGACACATGTGCATATTTCATGTGGCTCTGGGGTGTGCAGCTAGCTCTGTGTGTGCTGTCTGTGCTTTAGGGCACAGATTTCCCACTCCATGTATTGGCACCTAAGCCCCTAAGCCTTGTTTATCATGCTCCTTGCCTTTTTCCGATCCTCCTCTGGCATCTTTATAAGTTTCCATAAATAGAAACCTCCTAAAGTGAACTCTGGTTTCTAATAAAGGTCCTCGCCATGTTGAGCATATTCTCTTTCCCACTGGTGGGCAGAAAACATGCAGATGCATTTATTTTCAGGCAATAGACAAGACTTTAGAGACACATGCCTGAGACTCTGGACGCCATTCATTCAAAGAGCAGCAAGCATATGGTAGACTCCAGGCACTTTGCTCATGCTCTTCCAGAGCCAACAGTGGGGGAAACAGACAAGGAAGCAGCATCCTGACTGGGGAGGACAGAAGGTTAGGGAAGCTCCAGGAAAGCTGGTGAAGGAGACAATGTAGTCTGGCGTTGTTAGTGGTGGGACCGTTAGTCTGACACTGGAAGAATGAGTAAGAGCTTGTCAGTTGATGGGGAGGACAGTAGAAATAGCACATAAAAGGGCTGGGAGCTAAGCAGGAGCATGGCTTACTTAAAGACCCGGAAGAAGTTCTGTATTCCTAGAGGAGTGAGTCACCTCCCTTCCACGGACAGTCCTTGCATATGCTGAACTGTGTGCCTTTCACTTCATGACGGTCTCATTGATTCTGGTTTTTAAACAGGAATATAAAAATGCCATTTTCTACGCATTAACAAGGAAGTTCCCTGATAGGAAGAAACACAGGAAGAGACAAGCAGGCAAATGATAACGTAATGCATTGGTTTGATGCCGATTGTGAATAAAACCTTGGGATGCTTTTTTAAATGAATAAAACTCATTAGATTTTTAGTAGAAGCTATTTTTTTGCTTCTAAGGTCAGAGGCCTTGGGATATTGCCAGTTGTAGTCTCCATGATCAGAAACCCATATATGTGTCTGCATCTATGATTTTTGTGTTGGTAATAAGAGTGAGGGATAACCTCTTAGCTATTTGGAATATGGACTGTTTAGCTCTAAGATACAAGCGGTCCTGAAATCATAGTCATCAGCTTTATCATGCACAAGTACATAGTTATATGGCTAGTATTAGTAGACCATGAATTTTCATTAAATTAAAAAGACCATTGGTATTCAAAATAATACCCTTCTTGACGGCTTGGGGTGCAATGAGGGAGAATATAACTCATTTCTGACTTCCATCTGATTACTCGTGTTGCCTCTTGGCTTTCACCTCAACACTTGCATGCCAAGCAACATACTTTTAGAGTATTTGCCCAGATGTCTGCACACAGAAATTTCCGGGTAGTTCCCTTCGTATCATTTATTCAACAAACATGTACCTGGTGCCAGCTGTGTCAGGCTTGATTCTAGGTGTTGGAAAATGATGATCAAACTGTAGGTGATTATTGCCCTGGAGGGGCTCACAATCCAGCGGGGAACACACAGATGAGGAAACGGTGGATGAGGATAAATGACGCGACCAGTGCTGGTGGGAACTCCCAGGAAGCGGGGCAAGCCCAGGGCATGGCCACGAACTCCTCCTGGAAGGGAAGGGAGGCCTCCCTGTGGAAAAGGTCAGCTGGGACCTGAAGAAGGAGTTGGGAGCTGGCCTGGCAAGGAGGAGAGGAAAGAAGTTTCAAGGAGAGGGCACAGCACTTCTGAAGACAAAGAAATGAGAGGAAGGAGGGAAGGAAGAAAGAAGAGGGGTTGTGAATGTCAACGTAAACGTGAATAACTGCATGTCTGGCCTTCTGGCTGGGGAGGCATAAGGTGTACCTGGAGAGGCTGGCACATGGCAGCCTCGGTGACTTTGTTGGTCAAGGCCTTTGTCATTAGTATGAGTTTGAATTTCATGTTAAATGGTTTGGGAAGGCTCTGAGAGTTTCATGATGGGAAGCCCTGTAATTTGATGTACATTAAAAGTTTTCTTTTAGGTGAGCATGATGTCACCCACCTGTAATTCCAGCATTCTGGGAGGCTAAGGCAGGTGACCCGCAAGTTCTAGCCCAGTCTGGGCAACTTGGTGACTCAGCAAGATCCTGCCTCAAACTAAAAAAGTAAAAAAGGGTCGGGGATGTACCTCAGTGGGAATGCACTGGGTTTAGTTCCCAGTGCCACAAAATAAGGAAACTGATAAATAAGAATTGTATATATCCATTATGAAATGTTTGAATCGGGCCATAGTTAATATATATGTCAAAATATCTAGCAGGGAGGGTTTAAAATGTCCTGGTGTATGTTTGTGAAGGCTTTGTCTGGCTGGGAAAGCAGTGGGATGCTGACACAGTAGTCCGGACTGAGGCTGAGACTCTGCAGGATGAGAATGAAGATGGGTGATGTCTAAAAATTTGAAAGCACTCTTCAAAGGTTGGGGGAGGTCGGGCTTACTGCCAATAATAATGTGAGTGGGGCTCTGGTAGCCCATATAATTAATGGTGAGGGAAGAGTCAAGAATCACCAATTTTGATGTTTCTAGAATCCACTCCCATTTATAGCACTTATGAACTATGTGATTGGGCAGTATCACTTTTTCTCTCCCTTGATCTCCTTTTCTTATCTTTTGCATTCCCCCACTATGATCACAGACTGATGTTTGGTGGGGATTCACAATGATTCTTACTTTTAAGGCTCATAGAAGTTTCTTAGTAAGTATTGGTGAAATGGATGTACTGCCATTATGTAGGCATGTTCTCACACAACAGGTGCATTTCCTGGTTAGCTGCATATTAGCGCCTCTTACCCCGGCTTACTGCTGGGAATGTATTTTCAAATGAGGATGAAACCAGTCAAAAGCTGATATTAAACCTTAGAGTGAATGGAGTATCATGGTCCTTCATGTTGGGTTGAGATTTAAAAACAGCAGTTTGGGGCTGGGGATTTAGCTCAGTGGTTAGAGTGTTTGCCTTGCAAACACAAGGCCCTGAGTTTGATCCCCAGTACCCAAAAAATAAAAAAGTAAATAAATAAACTCCGGTTTTCTCCTCTAGTTTTCTATTATCTTGCCTTTCTTTACTGGAGCTAGAAGTCACGTATGTTATTTACATCTCTGTAAAGTGTGGATGATAATTGCAGATCCCGTCTTAGGTTTTATGGGTGCTGTTATTAAAAAGATAATAACCTTTAAGCAGTTAGCATTTATAATCGATCTTTCTCTCTAGAATTGCAGGTGATTGTTACGATGGGGGAGGGGGTAAGGCAGAGAATAGAAACTCCCAAAGAAATCTTCAGAACATTATGTCCTGACTCTGTCCCACACTTAACTCAATGGGGACATGGTCTCCACGTACACGGCGGGTCACCTCTGTCCACCTCTGTGTCCCCCACCTGCCTCTGCTCACTCCAGGAGAGGGACCCCACTCTGCACAGTTTCACGCAGCACGATTGGTCTTGTTTTGGAATCGCCAAATGTAAAAGTCAAAACTGTAGCTAGTATGGAGCAAAGCCTAGTAAAGGGGAAATGGAGGGGACTGGTGCTGCTGTTGGTGAAGGCCAGATTTTCAGGCCAGCACCGGAAAGGCACGGTGATTTGGAATCACTGCACTGGGGGATAGGAGTGCTCTGTGTAGGAGAGCAGAAAGCCAGAATTATATAATGGTTTCAAAGATAAATTTTTATTATGCACAACAATACAAAGGAACATGAACTTCTCACTTGCAAGATTTTATGGATTTCATGATTTGCCACCATGAAGAAATAAAAATCCTTTAAAAATTTCTTCCTGTTTTTGAAAGTAGTTACTGTGAGTGTAGCTGGCGAGGGTTATGATGCGCTAAGCACGCTCTTTCCTCTTAAGTAGCTGGCGGTTGGCCTTGTGTGATTTAGGAATTCTGTATTGTCGGGATGGATTTCAGAAGTTTTCTCTAGCGCAAAATAAAGGTAATATAGGTACTGCCCGGGGCTGGTTCCATCTGTGCGTGTGTTAGAACTAAATGGTTTACATTTAAGGCTATTGTAATGAGCATGCTCCCAATATAGTGCCCTGCCATATGCACTTGAATGCTTTCTCTGTAAAACAAGACAGTCATGTTAAGTCAGAAATGTGCAAGCAAATGAGAAATGAAAAGAGTTATTCATTCTGAAATAACTCTTATGTGCTGTATGAGAAAATTTTATTTCAGTTTTGAAGACAAGGATTTTTCATTCAACATTCATTCAACAAATACAGTGCTTACTAAATATTTACTATGTGCCAGGCACAGGTCTAGTTGCAATGATACAGCAGCAAATAAAATAAAGAGCTCTGCATTCCTGGACTTATATTTCTGTGTGTGTTTAAAGGAATATACAATAAGCAAAATATGTGAGTAAAAAGATATATATTGACAAATACTATAGAGGAAATTATGTGTTGACAAGTGCTTTATAGAGGAAAATCAATCTCTAAAGGTGAGAGAGAGAGTGTGTGTGTACTGGTAAATGGCTGCAGTTTCCAGTGTGGTGTCAGAGATTGACACATTGAAAAGATAATATTGCATAAAAATCTGAGAGATAGTCATGCAGATACCTGAGGGAAGAGGATTGCCAAATTTTGTGTGCCCCCCCCATAAAAAAATGAATATCCCAGAAGTCAGGCAGTTAGAAGATTTTTTTCGAACAGGAGCAAAGTCCTTCCTTCTACATTCCTGTATAAATCTTGCAAGGCCGAATTTCAAAAGTAGTCTCCAGTTATTTGAATTTTAAAAATGCATGAACAGATTCTTTTTACTGCATCTTTTGAAATTTCTGTATATGCATACAGATAACATTTACAAATACCAAGATGGTATGTACCCATGGATATACCTGCTTTCACATCAAAACTACTTGCTGATTTGCAATTGTAAGCACAACAGATTTTTATTTATGCAAAATAAAGCATGAACTATTCTGATATCTTGGAAGAATGATTATTTCCCTGGTGCAGAAGTTCAGCCTGAGCTACTTTAAGGCATTTAGCTCCTGAAGCTAGGAAGAAGTATCAGCTAGATTTTTTTGCCTCTCCTGAGCACTTGCAAGGTGCAGGTGATGAAGATATTGGGTCATTGAGTGTGTGAGTAAAAGTTATGGGGAGGAGTGGTTCTTCTTCAGTATTTGCTGTAGATTCATGTTGGGACTAGTAAACGCATCTTGTTTCTATCTCCCTCAGCACTGCTCTGCATAACCCTTACGGCTTCCAGATAGATGAGGTGGAGTAGGTGCAATAGTCTTGGGTGGGCAGAGCTGATCCTTTGGTGTGGAGATTGCAAACCCTAAGTGAAAAATTATTGCTTCAGCCTCCGTTGGACAAGGTCTGGGCTTGTCTGCTTGCTGACTGTGTGCGAATAGAGCACAGGTATGGATCCGTGCTGAGACGAATAGCTGTTGTTGTGGCGAAGGGGCTGCAGATTTGCCCTTGAGCCTTTTGTCTTCAGTTAAATGGCTGATTCTTACATGAAGATTTGGATGGGGTGGGGGGGAGGGACTATGTGTATTTGTGGGACCTGGGTAACCTTAAGTGAGCCTCTAATCTCCCTGGAGCTCAGCTTTGTGGATCTTTGCAATGAGAATAATAACATTAAGCACCTACTGTGCTTGTTGGAGAATAATACAATATATGATTCATGAAAGCACTTGGTATAGCACCATACAGGTATATGTACTGGATTAATGAATAGAGTTTTCCCTATAAGGCCTTTACTGGTGAAAGATTGTTCAGCCATCCAAAGAACATGCAGCCCTTTATCAGCAAATTCCCCCAAATTAGCATTAAACACGTTTTAAATGACATGTGTGGTTTCTAAACTTCTGTAGTCCAGATGATTTCATTTTGATTCTCTCCCCCACCCCACCCTAAAGGAACATGTGGACAGTTTGTTGTTGACAAATAAAAGATAACGTACTGTGGAAGTGATAGGCCCAAATCAGCAAGAGTGCTTGAATTTTCCCTGCCCTGTTGTCACTCAGTGATAGAAATATTACAGAACGTTTAATAGTATATTATATGAACTAGAACAATATGCCATTTCAAAAGAAGCAGCCTTATGACACTTCAATTTATTTAACATAAAAACGGATAGTCCAACTGAAGTTCAAAGATTGAAAGTGTTTCAGGAAAGACAATTGAAAGTATTTGGGAAATGCTTCCAGTGTCCCCAATACTTAATTTTTCCTGTCTGATAGTTAAGCCGGGATACCCCTGAGACTGCTCACTGAAGTCCCTTTTGCTGTGGGAACCTTCAGCATCCATGGTAAAGAGGAAATATGGTGTAGTTAGGTGGTTAAGTACGTGGTTTGTACCTTAGCTTCCCCATTGGTAAAATGGGGATATCAATAGTACCTACACTCCTGGGTTGCTGTGCAGATTAAATCAGTTAATGTACATGATACTTAGAATGGTTAGCAGACACAGAGAGAACTATATAAGTGTTCACTGTTATTACTGCTACTACTACTACTACTACTACTACTACTACTACTACTACTACTACTACTAGTTAAGCCCTCGTTGTGGAGATCATTGGCCCAGAGTATCTCTATTTCAGGTAGTAGTCTGCATAAAGTTTGGGTTCTGTTAGAAAGGAAAAAGGGGATGGCAAGAGAGTTCTGTTCAGAAAAGAAACAACAATATCATCCATAAAATTTGTGACCCACCTCACTCACCTGAAAATGCCCCACTTGGCCTTTTGAGGTACAGTTCAAATATCAGTACTCCCCGCCTTTCTTGCCCTTCTCCCCAAGCCTAGTGGACAATTTGCATAATTTTTTTAGCACCTTACTTGTAAGTTCCTGCATTTGCTACACTACAATTCTGTCCATTTGTGGGTCTGTCCTTTACTGAACTGTGCACTTCTTGAGGGCAGGCGTGCATGTAATTCCAGCACAGTATCTTGCTACCCAGTAAGCACTTGGTACCTGTGGAATGGCCAACTATAGCAGGGTAAGCCATTTCTCCTTCACGTCTATCCTTCCTTGTGTACTCTCCCAGACGAGACTACAGCCAGTCTCTAACGTCCTTAATTCACCCCTTATCCAGAGGCCTGGACTCTGCACCAAGAAGCCAGAGAGCTGAAGGAAGTGGTCCTCAGAGATTGCTAGGATGGAAAGAAGAGGAGAGACAAGTACAGTGACACTGCATGTCTGCCTTCTTGATGGGGTGGGGCAGGTCAAGGTAGGAGTAGAAGACCCCCGAGGGTATGGGTGGTACCTCTGTGCCCCAAGTCTCTTTTCTGGGAGGCCTTCCCAGATGCCTGAGGCAGACCTAGTGGTGGGTCCTCCTTGTCTCCCTCCAATGTGAGCATCTCTGGTAAGTGTGGTGGTTTGATTGCATGTCTGCTCAACACCAGACTTAAGCTGCACGAGGACCAGGACTCTGAAGTTTGGGCTTTGGGGGTAAATGGTTGTTGAATGAGCAGATAGATTGGTTTATCTTTCTGATACTATAGTTATCTGTCCAAAATGCTGCTAAAAAGCATTTTATTACTTATCAGCCATCTGTGCTGCTTGTTCCAGCCTTCAGTAAACTATGGCACAATTCTGTCTCATGTGGAACCTGGCACGTAGGGGTAGTTTGGTGAATGGCTGGTGAATTGAGTGGTGCCTGGAAAGCAGTACAGATATGAGTACTTCTATATGCTGGCGGAGGGCATTTGGAGGTAAGAATACAGGTGAGCAGTCTACAGTGCAGTAGTCTCTGGGTAAGCAGGTCAGTGTGCCAACTTCTGCAGTTTTCCGGTCTCTGGTTAAACCAGGCACCCCTTTTGTACACTATCTTTATCTGCATTGCAAGGTGGATGTATGGCCTGTTACAATTACCGATGCAAATGATGTACTTAAATTCTCCACTTGAAGTTAGACATATGTATATTTTAGAATAAGTTTTTTGTTTGTTTTTTTATGGCCAGAAATAAGAAGATATAAGGAGAAAATGACTTCTAGTATTTCAGAAAATTCAGTTTTTCAGGATTCTGGATAATCTTGCTATAGCCACCCCTGTTCAGAGAAATTTGTATATGGAATACCCTTAGGGAGTGTAAACTCTGGAAGATCACCACCTAGCTTAGTGCCCAGCAGGATGCCAGCCTTTGTAAACAATTTTGACAGATTGTTACGGCCTGGTCTTTGCTCCCAAAGAGTTTACATGCAAATTGGTGATCTCATATGGCTATATCTAAATGGTGGTGAGTGATTTGAAAGGATATAAAATATAAAGGTGAGCTTGTGTATTTTGTACAAACAGCAAATGTTTTGAGGAAGCCTACTAAAGGTGAGGTAAGTGAGGGCAAAACCTGTGATGAGAGAAATAGGCAAGAAGAAAGTAAAGTCCATGTGGTGGAAAGGATGGGACAGGAATGAAAATAAAAGAAAGAACTTGGGGTATCAGTGACAGCTCTGCCCTGGCCAAATTATTGATTGATTGATTGACTGATTCAATCATTCATTCATTCATCAGTTGAAATTTCTTTGACCAACTGCTTTGGGCCAGGCCCAGTGCTGGGTACTGTGGAGACAGTCTCTGCTCTTGGCATCCTGTGGGGACACTCTTTCCTCAGCAGTCATTGATGCTGCTATAAAACATCTGTTAAGTGTTTTAGTTTGGGCCGCACTCTATGTTGGATGCTGAGAATATGGAAATAAATCAGACCAGCCCAAGACACCTTCAAAATCCAGGTAGGTGTATATATTAAAACATGTAAGGAACCAGTTACCATCTGCAAAGTGCCTTTCCCAAGAGGCACGTTTCAGTTTTCACAGCAGTCCTGTGAGATTGTTTCTATTATCCCATCTCACATAATCTATGTGATTCTGAACTAAGAGTTTCTGATGTGAGGTTATGGATTTAGGTCATAAATTCAGCACAGAAATAAAGTTGGAAAACGGATTTTCTTTGGAAAGAGTTGCATTTTTCTCCTAAAGAAATGAAAGAATGATTTCTCTGAATGAGAAAATTGCCGTAAACTCAGGAAAAGTTTGAAGGTGTGTAACGGAAGGATGTACAAAATACAAAAAGTAAGAAAGGACCACATCTGGATGTGTTGCTTCACTAGTCCACCGGGAGACACTCAACTATATTTATTTATTTTTTGGTACTGGGGATCGAACTCAGGACCTTGCGCTTGCTAGACAAGTGCTCTACCACTTGAGCTAAATCCCCAGCCCCAAGACACTTAACTTTAATCCTTGGCACATTCCAAGTTATTCTTTAGCTCCAATGCACTTTTGTGGAATCCTTCCCCAGCGGGCTTCTGAGCACTGAGACAATATTCGTCTTTGGAGAGGACTTTGATTGAAAATGAGAACTTATCGAGTGGTAAGAGCCTTCCCTGTCAAAACTCTTCCCCTTCCTGACACTCTTGTGATGGTTGTAATCCATTTCTTTCCCTAATAACTCATGGTAGGCTACAGACAGCATCACAGAATATTGACCATCGAGTTAAATGTTCTACAAAGTAAAACTATTGTTTAAAAGTCAATTGCGTATCAGATTGCATACCTGTGTCATTCTTGAGCTTGTTGGTTTGCACTTTATAAATGGCTTTTTAATAAGTCTTTTAGGTAGTTGGAGTGGTTGGCTTTCTTTTCTTTCTTTCTTTCTTTCTTTCTTTCTTTCTTTCTTTCTTTCTTTTGCTGAGTCAATAATTTTTAGATAATGAAAGAAATATACAGAGGATCTAGAATACTGATGTGCAGTTTAATCCCTTATTCTTGTCTGCAATCAGAGGATAAAGTAGGGAGATAAATGGAATGAGTTTCTGACAAAGAATGAAAGAAAGAAATTGACTTTGATTACAGACCTCACACCAAAATTGTGATTATAGACCTGACACCCAAATTATGCAGATTGAAACCACATGAAACACATGTTGTGCTATTTTTCTAGGCATAGTTCACTTGATCTTTGTTTAAAAGCTCTTAGATTTAGAGCTGTCTATTAAGGTTTTCTATCTCTCATAATCACATTCTCAGTTTGCCCCGTCCTCTCTTGAATTTTTTGCGGAGTGTTTCAACCTTGCAATGGTACAAACATTCCTTATGTGATTTGGTGGTTCGAATAGTAGGCTTTGGCTTTATGTTTGTGATAGAATTGTTGATGCCGAGCACCATGCTCTCTGCTGTTGTTAGACTCAAGTGGGCAGAAATACTGATGTTTGAAGTTTTCTCTGGTAGTATGGAGTAAGTGATACCTCTCATCCTTTCCTTCCATTTTCTCTTATTATCCTAAACTCAGTGACCTCAGAGATCAACTCAACATTCTGTCCACCTGTTTGAGAGAACTGAGACCTGGAGAGTGTTAGAAGTCTTACCCAAGTATTTGGGGGTGACAGTATAGCTTCTGGCAATGCTTTCCATCGATCATCTTGCTTGTTCTCTAGAGCAAGCCAATGAAGTAGTTGAGGCAGGCTGTTTTGTTCGGATGCATGGAAGGGACAATTGAGTCAAGGAGGTTAAAATGCTGATTCATGGCCCAAGAGGTAGTGGCATAGCTGAGATTAAAGCCCATGTCTTTCAGTTTCTAGTAGGACATCATGATGTCTCCGAAAAACTATTTCTCTTGTGTTGAGTCTGTTAAAGAAGTACCTCTTACATCATTTTTTGATGCCACTATTCATTGGCACTTGCAGATTTTCTTAGATGGTAATTACCTTTTAAAATTTGTGGCTATTTTGTTTGTCTATGTCTCTCTGAGGATTGGGGCCAGCCAGGTTGTAAACAGCTTTTGAATCTCTCTTATTGCCTACACTGAAATATACACTTAGCAAATGTTTGTTGATTGCCTTATAGTGGAAGTGAGTTGGGAGATGGGATATGTTTAATCTGGAAATTAAAGTATCTTTTGGTTCTTGGTTCAGGGTAAAAAAAAAAAATATGGGTAATAAAATTTGCAAGTCTCTTAGCCTATTCAGGTGTTGTGTAAAATTCATATCTTAATTTGAGAAAATCTAGGCCTGCCAGCAAATTCTGACTGTTGGAACATGATGTAAAGATGAATTTCAGGTTGCAGAGTTCTGGCAGAGGGTTTGTGGAGTGCTATCTAAAGTGTCTCCGGAGCTCTGTGGTGTCTGCCAGTTGCGAAAAAGGTGGTCTTGTTTCTCCTTCGAAGACTTCTGTCTTTAGAGCTTTGTGCAAAAGTTCATTGAGTAATATTCTGTGCTTAAAACCAGAACCTTGGAAACTGAGGATAGACCGAATACCTGGCTTTTGATACGAGCCAAAAAAGTGGAAGCCAGATTAGGCAAGGATGGGAAATGGAGAGAGGTCAAGAGGAAGGAAGAAGTGGAAAGTGTAAGCAGTATGAGTAGGAGTCTGGACACCAGCCTGAGGTTTGAATCGGGAAACAAGGCTCCCATTGGCCTGGCAGGTTACCGCCTCCTCAGATGACCTGCTGCACAGAAAGAGTTAACGTGCCCCTTCCCAAAGGATGGCCTTGTAACCTGCTGCAGCACACCCAAGGGCCATCAAATCAATCCCATATTAATTTCACATGCAACTTGGGTTTGGGTGTTGATATTAAAGAAGTTAAAAAATAATTTCAACTGTTTGTGAAAGTATGTGGATTTTTATGGAACAGCAGAGGTTTAGTATAAGTAAAATAGAAATTTTGAGTCATATCTGAGTTTTTATGTTGGAATGAGATGTTGATGAAGCTACCTTTAAACAACAATATTTACTGAGGATCCACTGGGGTTGTTTTGTTTTATTTTATTTTTTGTAAGAAAAGAAGAGAGAGCCAGTCACGTTGTAGTGACTCGAATATTTATAAAAGAAAATAATAGAACAATGTATATTATTCACTCTTGAAAAGTTTATGAATCAGCTGCATGTCGAAGCAATATCATAGTCACAATGTCAAGAAGATAATCCATTGTTTTCTTGTATAAAGTCATTAGCATTCTAACTTATTCATTCATTTGTAAATCACACATCGAAAAGAAAACAATTAGCATACTCTTTTACATGACTGTGATAAGTTCTAAGACCTACTCAAGAAACTGTTGAATAATGGGCATGCTGACTTGTTATTAGTGCCTTATGTATTTTAGGAAAGGTATTACATTTATGTATGAGATCGATTTTTTTCTTATTTTAAATTGAAAGTTATTACTGAAGGGAGAGGGAGCCAAGCTGGCAGACGAACAGAGCACCGAGGCAGAGAGGCAGAGCCCGTTTGCGATGAAGGGAGAAGGCAGTCTGAAGGCCTGTAGTAGAAGGCTGGGTTGGAACCTCCTATCAGAAGCTGCTCTTGTTTCTTTCACAAGCCTCTTCAGCATACTTTGGATACTCTGTTGTACAACCTAGGAGAGATTAGGCATCTAATAGTTTTCTTAAGGAGGCAAAAGGAGCACAATCTAGAATTTGCATTTCACATGTTCCTAATAAAGATTCTTCTTTTAAAAATAGCCCTGAGAATTCATCCTTATTCTTTCAGCAAACTGCATTGGACACCCACTGTCGGCTCTGGGGACACAAAGATGAATGGGACACACTCTGCTTGCCAAAAGCTCACAATCTAGTCTGCCACACGGGATAAGACGAATGTAAAGACACCATTAAAGGCCTGTGGGAACTCAAGGGAAGAGGAAATTGATTCCTGCTAGGGGACTCAGGGAAGGCTTCATGAAGAGGACAATTGGAGCTGGACTTTGACAGATAGATAGGGTCAGAGCCTAAAGAGATAGGGGAGGCTGTGGGAGCAGTCTGCTAGCTGTGGCATATTGGCTAGCAGATAGAAGTAGATTTTTCTTGGAGCAGAAGGCTTGGGAAGGGAAATGATGGGAGGTCAAGTTAGCAGTGTAAATTGGTACTTGAATGGCAAGGACGCCCTTGAATGTCAGGCCAGCATCTTTCGGACTTTCTTTATAGGCAGTGCTAAGGCATATCCAGAGAATTAGCCAGGCAGCTTCACAACAGACATTTACAGCATATTGTGACAAGAACATGAGAAATAAAGGCAAAAGTGGTGGAAGCACAGAGGAAGAAGCCACTAAGCTGCCCAAGTGTAGAAACTGGAGGAGGGTCGAGGAAGGGCTCAGGTAAGGGAGGGCGCTGATCTGGGGCTTGAAGGATGGATATGCGTTCTCAGGGGATGAGTAGGAGAAGGGTATTCTAGGTTGAAGGAATAGGACCTGCCAAGTGCCAGATGTCAGTGAGAGCATGTCATGTTGGGAGTGGCAATGACTGTGGTATAGAGAAAGCATGTAGGTGAGAACTGAAGAGCAGGAGATGAAGCCGAGGAGAGGGCGAGGACCAGGTTCTGGCAGAGTTAGGAGGCTTAGCTAAACAGCTTTGGAAGAGGTGTGATGCGTGCTTTAGAAACATCACTCTAGCAGTGGTGAGGAAGTTGAGAGAAGTTTGGTTTGCTGAGAGAAGTGTGGCCTTGGGGCAAACATGTGTGAACAAAACAGTGCTTGGGTCTTAGAGTCTGGGGATGATGGGGGAAGCCGAAAAGATTTAGGGGAATGGTTTCGCTGCTATAGTTGTAGCAAAAGGAGGCTTTCTTTCGCCCAATGGAAACCTTACACAAACAACAATAGAGATAAAAGCCAAGTTGCTGAAATTCAGGTGACCTGGATGCATGTCTGTCTGTTCAGCCAAAATTCTTCTATTTGTTGACCATTCTTGAAGCGCCTCTTGGACCACCATGAAGCTCAGAAAATGCGGTTTACAAGCCATCCCTCTGAAGGGATCCATGTGGTCTGCTAAGACCTCAGGCCGTTGTCATCCGTGCTGCCCAGATAGGGAAACTGGCCTCCTGTTAGCATGGCTGGCGTCAAGAAAGCAGGCTTGTCTGGGGCCAGACAGTTGGCCTCTTTTACAGGCACTCACTGATTCAGGCAAGGGCTCACTGGCAAGGGAGTATTCTTAGAAACCCAGGGGTATTGTAGTTCCCAGGCATTCTGGACTGATTGTGCTTTACTCAGTGCGATGAGTTCATGACAGGCATTCTAGGAAGAAAGTGTTACATCCAGAGGTGGAATGCGAGCTGGTGCCCGGCTAGGAAATACAGCTCCCGGCAATCATAAACCCAGCGACAGTAAACAATTAAAGAAACCGAGTTTAAACTAAGAGAAGACAATTTACTTAAAGACGGTGAAAAATGAGAAAAAGAGAGATGATAGATACCTACTCCATGGGTAGGGAGCATTCGAAAGTGAAATACTCCTGGGTCCTTCTCTGCAGTCCCTTTTTATTGGGTTTTTCTTTGTGTTGGCCTTTGGAATCCGATTGGCTCCTGGGCTTGCCTATCACCTTTTTCTCCATTTCTCTTAGCCTTGTGACCCTTCTTTGTCCTTTGGTGTAGAGAGTAAGATCATGGGTGGGTGCCTTGGGGCCAGGTTAGGTATGTGTAAGGATCAAATAATGAGGGAGTTTGTGATTTTTATGTTAACCATACTTTGGGGCTCTCTCTGAACTAGTTCCTTTGCCTTTGTCTCGTTGATCTAGCTGCCTTTATGTTTCTAACTGTTAGATTATATATGTGTATATATATACATATATAATTTAATTTAATCAACTAATTAATTCTTTTTTTTTTTTTTTTTTGGTGCTGGGGATCGAACTCAGGGCCTTGTACTTGCAAGGCAGGCACTCTAATCACTGAACTAAATCCCCAGCTGGATTATAACTGTCTTTGCCTTTCAGAGTCTGGCTGTAGAGGATAAAATTGTCTGTTAATTTTTAATAATGTCTACTGAGGCCTTTACCCTACCTTTTCCCCACTTATGGGACCCCTGTCCCTACAAAAGCAGGAGTTAAAAACAGTGCTTCAGCCAGAGGTAGATAAGAATGGGAGGCAGGACCACTGTACCCAGTTATGCAGGGCCCCTGCGCAAAGACACCCGACGCTGGGGGTGAGCAGGGCTGAATCTCAATGGCACTTTAGTAGTCAGTGAGGGGCTGTAACTTCCCGAAAGGGTGCCTTTTCTAATTTCCACAAAGACATCTTGAGTTGTAGCTTTGGTTATTTGGAGAGACAGTCTGAAAATGTTGTGAAACGCAGGAGAGAACTGAGGAGCTGGAGTTGGAGTCAAGTGCTTGCCCACCCTCTTGTGGGTGTATGACCTTGCACAACTTCTCTAACCGCTTGGAGCACCAGCTTCATTATCCGTCACACATAAATCATACTAGTGCCTCCCTCAGTAGGTTTGTATGAAGATTAAAGAAGATAATTTGTATAAAGTGCTTAACACAGTGCCTGTCACATAGTAAGTGTTTGAAACATTTTGGCTATTAATATTCTTCATTTATAACCATAAGACTGTCTACGCAATTACAGCAGTAGCTTCAAACTTCACATCGTGATAAATTTCTCTTTACTAAGAAATAACGCCTCTCAGTTCAGCAACATGAGCATCATTTATATTTAGTTATATCTTATTAAAGGAATGTGTGGAATTAACCTGAGCACTGGCTTTTGATAATTGCTAGGAAATATTTCAGATATCAAAATAGCGTGAAGAATAATCCAGTGGGAACTCATGGACTCCTCACTTAATGTAACAAAACATTTACTGATGATGCAGTTGTACTTTTTGCTAATCACATTTCCTGCCTCCCTATCTGGAGGTTACCAGGATTCTGAATTTGGTGTGAATTATTTCCATGAATGTTTTGGTGCTGCAAACACATTGGGAGTTATGTAGAAAGGATACACTTGTCCCTCGGTACTGTGGGGGATTGGTCCCTGGACCCCTCTCCCTTTCAGAAACCCAAATCCACAGATGTTCAAATTCCTTATACAAAACAGTATAATATTTGTATATAACCTACACACACCCTTCCATATACTATAAGTGATCTGTAGATTACTTGTATGCCTAATACAATGTAAATGCTATGTGAGTATTATACTATTGTGTTTAGGGAATAATAGCAACAATATGCCTGTCCATGTTCAGTGAAGATACACCTTTATTTTTTCTATCTATTTCCCATCTGTGCTCGGTTGAATTTGTGGATGTAGAACCTGCAGATATGGAGGGCTAACGGTATATCATTTGTTGTTTATTCTTTCAACTTTATGTAGAAGACCTCACTATATTTAGTCTTCCACAGCTCCTTTTCCCACCCAACCCAATGCAGATTTTAACATACACTTGTTTCTGTATGTAATGTGGATGAGTAAGAGATCATTATGTATTATGGTGAATACTTTTACCTTTTTGGACAGTAGTAAAGAATATATTTTAAATAGCAAGTATATTTGAAATTGGCTATCCGAAAGTTCTAGGCAGCTTTTGAAATTTTATCTGCTATATCTATTTGTAGGTATAGGGTACCAAAGCCTGCACCTCACTAAGTCATGATTGGATGGTGTCATTGATAAACTTTCAAAAGTCTGTTTACAAAACACTTGCTTGGATTTAGAAACTTGGCCTCTTGCCTACTAAGAATTAAACGGTCATAAAAATAGTACAAAAAATAGTGGCATTCACAAAAGGTCTTCAATGAAAGAAGCAGCATGGATCTATAAATATTTATTCATTTGGTTATGAAATACTTAGTTTGCACATTGAACTCCAGAGCTCTGTATTTATGAACTATGAAATCGTTTCTGTAAGTAAAACTATGAGTTTTGAAAGGATAAATGTAGTTTATATTTTCATGAAGTTGCATTGTTAGAGTTTGCAAATTATCACTCCATCACGTTTATGCTTCATTGTCTGGGAGTAGTCTCATGCTATTGTTTTAGAAGCACGTTGTGAGATTGGCCCAGAGTTTTGCTAAGTGGAATTTGTCTGATTTTGTGGGCTGATGAATGATGCCATATTATCTTCTGGATCAACTTGTGGCTTATCATTTCAGATATCATTTGTGGGCTCTGCGAATCCCAGCTGGAACCCCAGAGACATTTGTGATTGTAGTCATTCTCATTATTGTTATGTATCACCGATTAGGGATCAGGGTCACTTGAGGTTTTGACACTGAGCCATGTATTTGGTGTACTGGCATTGTTACACCAGTGACACAGTAACATGTGACACAGTGTTATTACCATGTTCCTGAGCGAGATGTCCTTATTTGCAGGTATTGCCAACATTCATATCTCAGATGTTGGTAATAGAAACTTACACAGGGTGGGTGGAGATGATTGACAGTGGTTGATCCTCCAGTTTGCTATAATTAATACAGTATTGACATTTTAGTTTGGGGGGTGTGTGCACATGCATGTGATTGCTGACTTGACTTTTGCTTACCTTTGCCTCTGTAATTAGAATATATTTTGTCTTGGGGTTTAGATTAAACCTGCCATTTTCCTATAAACGGTTATCAAATGTTCTTGTATAGTCGCTATCATATGAGAGTAAAGCGTACAGAGTGTGTAGGGATTACTTCATCCTTGAAGAGCTCACATTCCAGTAAGGGAGACAGTTTACTTTGAGCATGTGCTTCCGTTGACTTATATATAGTGTATTAGATGAACACAGCAGAAACAAGGTGCTGATTTATCTGGGACACTTGATCAAGGGAGGCTTCTTTGAGGAGGTAATATTTGACCTGAGCCTTGAGTGGAGTGGAGGTGAATAAGGAGTTTGGCAAATTGAAAAGCAGAAAGAATATCATTTGCAAAGGTGCTTAAGCATGAAAGAGAGTGGTGATTTGGGGAAGCATGTGTAAAGATAGGAGGGAGGTTAGAAATTGAGTCTGGGCCAGATCATGAAGTATCTCACATCACATATAAGAAGCTTGGACATTTTTTTCTCAGGTAATGAGAAATTGATGGAGAGTTTTATATGGGGAAGCAGAATGTTCGGAATGGCTTTTAAAGACAAGCTCTCTGGTGGCATCTTGAGGGAAGCATAGCTCAGCTGGTAGTGGAAGGTGGAGCTCTATTCTGATTTGGTCTTGTGGAGAATCTGGGGCTGAGTCAGGAAGACCACTCACTAGCTGCGTGACCTTGGGAAAATGATGTGACTTCTCTGAGCTTCAGGTTGTTAGTCCGTGAGGTAAGGAAGACAATTCCTAAATTCCGGGGCTACTGTGAGGATTAAATAATAACAGTAGTATCAGGTATGTGATATATGCCCTCACAGTGAAGAGGTCCATGTTTAGCAAAGTTCACATTTCTTCCCATCCTCTTCTCCTATTGGCACTCCTACCCTTTGAATGCTGTCTGAGATAGTCTAGTTTTCTCTTGAACTTTCCCAGTAGCCTCTGTCCACGTCCTGTTTTCCTCAGATGGGTTTGTGGTATTTACTTAGGCACTTTAGTTTTTGACTCTTCAATTCAATTTGACATAAAGTAGTGCCATATGGACCCGGAACTTTTTCTTTACCATAATTTATTGTGTGGCCCATAAAGCCCAAAAGTGTTGACTGGTGGGTTGCAGTGTACCTTTTGCTACCTTACACATTATGTATATTCCTCAGGATGATGCACAATAATATCTCCAGCCAGGAAATTTGTTTGATATGTCTATTTATTCTGCAAAGTGCAAAGTTGTTGTCCCATTGGGTCCAAACCCTACTTAGCTATTTTCCCAAACATGCAGCTTTTTACTTGATATTTGTAGCCTGTTTGTTTCATTTCATTTGAACACTACTTTCATTCAGTGTGATATCTAGTCCTTTGCGTCAAGTGAAGAGTTGATTGTTGATTCAGACATAACCGCTGCCTTCTCAGTGTTTGCTTTTTTGGTAGGGTAGGCAGGCTTAAAAACTGCTGGGTGATTGAAAGTGGAATTGAATGAATGATAAATGAATGAGCAAATGGTTCATAGCTGAGGAAGAGTGACCTATTTGTGGCTGGAGGATAGATGGATTTGGAGTGAAGATGAAGAAAGTAACAAGGGCCCTCGATGGGCTTTGCCTCCAGGCTTAGCAAAATTTACCTGACTTTGAGGAGTCATAGACATTTATAGACTATTCATTGTGGTTTTCCTCATTACATGCTCATTGTAGGAAACCCGAAAAAAATATATAATACTTTCAAAAAGAGCAACTTAATTCACTCAAGGGAAAAACCACTTAAATTTCTGGTGAATTTCTTTTCAGTGTTTAATCTGTTCAGTGGGAATCATGCATGTTTACAGCCATGTGTCTTAGGTTTTTCCACTTACCTCATTGTGCATATTTTTTGATGTGATTAAATTATTCTTAAGACACTAATTGTAGTGACTACATAGTGTTTTATCATATGAATATAGTTTTCTGATCACTTTTCTATTGTTGACTGATTCATAAATTTATATTTTTTGTATGAGAGCTGTGATGAGTGAACTTGTTGAATGTTTGTCTTCATTATCACTGGTAGTTTTTGAGCAAGGGGAGTGTGACATGATCCCAATTCAGTTTTAGGCTGATCATTCTTGGGTCATTATGAAATATGTATTAAAGAGATGGGAGATTTGGGGCATGGAGAAGTGGTAGATATTAGAATATTCCATCAATGTGGGTAAGAGAGCATGAGAGAGAAACTAGGGTGGAGGCAAAGAGAACAGAGAAGTGACAAATAAAAAGGACTGCAAGCAAGAAAACGAACAGGACTTACCGTCCATTATTTGGTGAAGTGTAGCATCAGAATCAACATTTTGTAAAAAATTAGACGTTTGCACCCTCTCCCCACACTGGAGTCTTTGGGAGGAGCCCTGCTTTCTAATAAGCTTCCCTGGTTAGTCTTGTACATGATAACACTTAAGAAACATTTACTTAAGGCTGTGGGCTTTGGGGTTGAATGCCTCAGCTTCTTATTTTGGGGTTACTGGGAAATGAACCCAGGGCTTTGCACATGTCAGGCAAGTGCTTTACTGCTGAGCCACATCCCCAGCCATGTTTTTTTAAACTTTGAGACAGGGTCTTGCTAAGTTGCCCAGGCTTGCCTCGAACATGTAATCCTCTTGCCTCTGATGCCTAAGTAGCTGGGGTTACAAGCATGTCCCACTGTGTCCTGTATGCTTTGGTTTCATGCTGGCTTTTGGCCAGGGGCACCCTCAATAACTTGCTACATGGGACTTCCTGTCATAACAGCTTGCTTCCTCCAAGCCAGTAAGAAGTCTTTCAGCAAGACAGATGTTGCATTCTGATGCAACGTGGTTATGGATACATAATCACATGCATCCTATCACTTTCGTAATGCTATACTGATTAGAAGTAAACCACACTCAAAAGGGAGGTGATTTTATAGAGGCACGAGTACTAGGAAGTGGGGCTCATGGGGGTCATGTAAGAGTCTGCCCCCACCATGTGAGGGTTGGGGGGAGATGGTGCCTTCATTTTTCCACATCTGCCATTCAAGGTACTTGAGCACGAAGGTTGGTTTGTTATGAATCTAAATAGGTTTCAACTTCAGGCCCTTTTACTTGCATGGCCCCTTCCAAGGCCACATGCCAAATTTTATATTCATAGTTTCATATCCTATTCCTAAAAAGGTGTTCTTGAACTGTATATGATTCAGGCTTCAACAAACATTAATATGCCCTGTCTATGGGAAAGCTAAGTGAGGATGTCAGGAAGACAGTTGGATTCTTGGGTCTGGAACTCAACAGGAAGTTTGGTTCATTGCCCAGTGGATGGGAAACCTATTGTAATCATGGGGAAAACTCCCCATTACCACCAAGCCAAGCAGTTCCCCAGAGCCCCATTTCTGGTGATTTCTTTGTTCTTGTTGGAGAAGGCTCTGCTGTCCAGGGTTTACCCTGAGAAATAGCCCCCAGCTGTCGCTTGCCTATCGCTGACCCAGCAGCTGCTATCAGGAGATGGTTATTAGCATGGGAAATCCCCTAAAGCACGCTTTCTCAATCAGTTTTGGAAGAGTAGAGAGGATGAGTTCTAGAAGACTGTTTTTGTATTTGTTCCAGCATTCTTTGGGAGCTAATGTTAAGCAAAGAGCAGAAAATAGATCTCTCAGGCAAGAATTCGCATGCTCTTCTCTACCCATCTGCTGTCCACCTGGCATCTATAGCTCCAGTGCAAACATGCATCTGAAGACTGCTGGGGCCAGGCTCCTGTGTTTCGGTTAGTAAGAGCCTTTGAACATTTCTGCCTTTCGTTCTGTCCCCAGGATATTATAAGTTCCTACCACATCATGGAGTCAGGGAGTCTGCAACTGTAGACTGCTGAAGATAACTCATGGGGACGACCTTAGAAGTCGTTTTATCACTGTACCTTCTGCTATTTGAGGCTGGGAGACTTGCTTCTAGGAGAGTTTTGATGGCCATCACTGTCCTGGAAGGGTCTTCCATGGAGAGAGTGCTGGACTAAGGCTGTGAAACATCTTCTACATTGGCTCCCAACCTGTGGGTCCTGGGTCCTTAGGGTATGGGAGTGCCCTTAATGCTTCAGATGCTAAGTATGAATGCCCAGCCTTAGCTATAGACTAAATGATTGGCATATATATGTGCTCCTACTTTTCATAAGCACGTGTGTACTGTTGGGAAGGAAAGTTAAGAATACATGTTCCAAAGCTGGACTGCTTGGCTTCAGACTCCGTCTAGAACACGAAAGCTATATGATATGTGATAGTGCTAGACAAATCGATTAACTTACTTGCCTGTTTTTCCTTATCTGGAAATTGAATATGATGATAGTGTGTACCTCAGAAGGTTGTTATCCAATTTATATCAATTTTTCCAAAAAAGTGTTTCAGATTGTACTTGGTACAAAGTAAGTTCTATATGTGTTAGCTTTTATTATTATTAACAATCAAACTAAAAGAACTACTGAATGCATGGTAGATATGATTCACTTTTCTCAATCAAAAGATATTGAAAGTACAACTGCTAATATGTTCCTTATATAAGGGCCGAGTTGGAGACAGAGCCCAAGGCTCCTGGCTACATTTTGGAACATAAGTTTTGATACCATGTTGCAGACTGTACTTTGTGTCTCTTGAAGCCTTTGTTTAATGAAAGACAATTAAACCTTTTGTTGTTGTGCAGGCCATATTGTCACATAGTAGCTACATTTTGATGTTGGGGACCTTTGTAATTAAAGCACAGTGGTGGTGCAGGCATAGTCCTTTCGGTTGATATGCCCAGAAGATTCCTTGTTCATAATTGTTTGTTTCCATGATCATCATATATAACCATCAAGACCTTCCTTGAGACAATTGCTAACTTGGGGTTGGTAAATACATCGCTCCAATGATGCTCTTTAAAATGATGAGTCGTGGCTTGCTTTGTGATCAGCACAAAATGTTCTGAATAGAGAAATCTCATGATGACTCCAACTAGGGCTATTTTTGGCCCCCTTGCCCGCTCCTGCACATGTGCTTGCTTTCTGCATCTCCAGAACCCCGCTTTGCTAGCAGTTGTCCTAGGAAGTCCTCCCACTGCCCAGACCCAAGTACCTGCTTACCATGGGTAGTCAATGGATGCTAGATCTTATCTAAAATGAGAAGATACTTTGTGTTTGGCCTTTTCTCAAGATGGTGCCTGTGTTAGTTTTCTGGGACTTCTATATCAAATAAGCACAAATTTGCTACCTTGATTGATTTTTTTGGTGCCAGGGATCGAACTCAGGGCCTTGCACTTGCTAGGCAAGCACTCTATCACTGAGCTAAATGACTTCCCCATGTCTGTGTGTATCTCTCCTTTCTATGTGTCCACGTTTCTCTCCACTTAAAAGGATACCAGTCATTGGATTAGGGTCTACCCCAATCAGCTATGACCTCATCTTACTTTGATTACATCCATAAAGACCCTAACTCCAAATCAAGACAAGTTTTCAGATATTGACAGTTAGAATTTGAACATATATTTTTGGGGGGTGCACAATTGAACCCACAATATCAGTTATTCTTAATCTCTCTTGTTGTCCCTACTTATTATTGAAAAAAGGTGATCTCCCTCTATCCAGTGGTATAGGAATAACTTGATTTATAAGGATTAAATATCATAGAATGTTAAAACGAAAGGAAGGAAGCTAAGAGAAGTCAAAGCCCATTTCTCTTAGGGGTCGAGGAGGATTCTTGTCCAAGCTCAGAAACCTGGTGACAGAACAAGTAGTCAGATTTTTCTCTCTCTGTTTTTGCATTACCTCTTGATAAAGATGTTGGCTGCTGTTATTGGAAAACTTCAATGGCAACAGACATTGAGGCAAATTCATATAAAACCAGAAATAGCTGGTTGGACCTGCCAATAGCTGGAGTTGTTGGCTGTCTATAGAGGGTGAATTGACAGCCAAAAGCCCTGGCAGGCTCCATTTCTCTTTCATGTATTTTGGTTCAATGTGATCGATATTTTTAATGAGCTATTAACCTGAAATAGGCCCTAGAGATTCACTGATAAAAAGAGTATGGACTCTCCTTGCCCTCACAGAGCTCCTAGTCCAGTGAACATTTAATGCTAGACTTGAATTGTCTGCTTATTTTTCTGAAGGCTGTGAAAGGAGGGCATACTAGGTGTACCCAGTGCGACCTCCGTGGGGGTGAGAATGGAAGGGAAAGTTGGAGAGCTGAGACCCACAAAGATGAGTAGGAGTTAACCAGGAAAGAAGCAGTGTGAAGGGTTGGAGGTGCAGAAGAGTTCCTGACAAAAGGGCTTGGATGTGAACGAACAAGAGAGGTGTATGGTAGAATGGAAAAAATTCAGTGTGGGCAGGGGGGCTTGGAAAAGTGCTTTGTAAATGTTCAAATATTTACTCCCTGCCCCCAGGGCAGTGGGAAACTATTTCAGTATGCCGGCACGCACGAACTAGGTGTTCAGGCCAGGGACTCCACCTCCCAAATGAGAATGAGCAGAGTTCTGTGGACAAAGATGACTGCAGGGTATCTCCATTATGGGTAGAACCATCTTCCAGCCTACTCCCAACAGAGATGTTGGTTCACGATTAGCCTCTACATCAAGCTCAGGCCCTGAAGCTGCAGAGTTCCCTTTTATGGCGTGTGTAGTTTTCAGGTTTTAGTCTGTGGTTAAAGCCGCTCTTGGTTCATTCATTCGTATTCTCTGTCTCCCTCTCTTTTTCTCTCTCTCTCTCTTTTTCTCTCTCTGTCTCTCTGTCCTTCTCTCTCTCTGTCTCTCTCTCTCTCTCTCGCTCTGTGTGTGTGTGTGTGTGTGTGTGTGCGCGCACACGCGCGCACACACACACGTGCTGGCCCACACAGGAGCACTTACAGCCCAGCACACTAGCGTTTTTTTAAACTTAATCATCCTGGTAATTGCACCAAGGCCTCCTCCATCCTTTTGTGATACTTCTCTTTGAACTTGGTGTTTCTCTGGATCTGCTTTTAACTTTCTGCACACGATCTGATCTATGATTTTCTCGTCTCTTGATCTAATCCTATGTGCTTCAATCTTTGGGGAATTTCTCAAATTCTAGCACACAGAGGCACCATCTTATTATCCAAACACTGTTAATGGTGTAATTAGTTCCTCCACGGGCAGTGGAAGAGTTTATCTCAGTGTTTCTTAAGCCTTTTTAATTTTTCACTATTGCCCCTTTAAAGAAAATTTTTAGATATTTTCCCCAATTGCTTTTCCATGAAATTTTAATACCAGAGGTATGTTGTGTAGCTATTTATGTATTGTATGTATATTTTTATGTGTAACAAAGATAAATATCAGGCTTACCTGGTATAGCATGTTTGTGTAAGGATGACTGACATCTTTAAGTTAAAATTTACATAGAAATCAAATTAAAGGGCTGGGGATTTAGCTCAGTGATTAGAGTGCTTGCCTTGCAAGCACAAGGGCCTGAGTTCGATTCCCAGCACCACAAAAAAAAAAAAGAAATCAAATTAAAAATTTAAAAGTTATTAAAATGAACTGTTTGTGCATTTCCTGAGTAACTGTTGATGTTATTTACTTGAAACTGCAATGTCTAAAATTACATGCAGAAATCACCAAATTTATAGAAATATTTAATTAAAATTGCAATGTGATCAGATTTTTTTCAGTCATTTAAAACTGCTATTTTTCCATAGCAGTAAATCAATGAAAAATATTAAATTAACTTCTTGAACATATTTTTACCGAATTTAACTTTTAACGATTACTTGATAGAAGGAAATAACATCTAATTTGACCAGCTGCTAGGTATTTATTCAGGTCTTACTGACAGTTTTTCTTTTCATTTGACATAATTAATGATGGATTGAATAATGTTTTTAGAATTCAGTAATAAAATACAAACAGAAGATCAAATATACACATTTACAAGGCCGCCAGTGACAGCCAATAGGCACACAAGAGCCACCTCTTCCTATGTGATGTCTAGAATGAGTGAACCATAGTTTCGTAGCATGGATCTATACTTTCGCATGGATTCTGTGAACTCAGTGTCATTGTTGTTTGTGTGCTACCCAAGAATAACTTACAGGAGAAATTAAATAATAAATCATAAATTTTGTTGGGTAGGGTTGAACTTTAGAGGGGCCCAAACCATAGTAATATGTAACTTTTTTTTGCCTTCCTTTCTAGGATCCAAATTTCTCTCCCTTAGAGGCTATATATCAACGATGTTGAGAATGCTTGGCTTATTTGATTGTATCCTCTTAGAAGTCTTAGTGCTCTAACGTAAAGGATCCAGGACAGCTGGGTATTAAAGGGTAAGGACAAAGGATCAGGAGAGATTCAGGACATGAATCATTGTCATGACAGAGTACCCAAGTGGACACTGAGACCAAAGGTCCTGACCTTTCATGTTAGAATACTACAGCAGTGGCGTCAAAGAAGGGTTAGGGACCACTCCTTCGAGTTCCTGTATCTTTTGTCTTACGGCATCCTGGTGCCTACCATGCAATAAATAATTGTTATTTTATAAATTGTCTAGTCTGCCAGTGTGTGCAGACATTGTCCATTTCTATCTTATTCCTATTGGATGGTTCTTGGCACACAGAAAAGACTCAGTAACTCTTTGTTGATTGAATAGAGAGAAGGCACTGGAGGTGGACTTGGCCAACTTCACAGGCTAGATGAATGCTGGGTCCAGCAGAAAAAACAAGATGCATGATTTGATAATAATCTCAAACCATCACCTGCAAATAAAGCCTTCTCTGTAACACTGCCTCATCTACCTGAGCTTCAGGGAAGGAGTCATTGTGGATAGCTGAATTTGACTATTTGCCGTTTAGGTAGCAAAGCAGTTTGACTTGGAAAAGTTTGAGTGGATTTCTCTACAATGTACTAGTCACTACCTTGATTTCCAGAAGCAAATACTATTGCTGAATATATTTTATTGGAGCCTCATATGTCTAGTATGTATCAGTTCTTGAGACAGCGAGACAGCTTTATCTTGCACCAAGAGGTCTAAGACTAGCGTGTGAGTTCCAGGACCGGTGTTGAAGTTTTTCTGTCTCCTTCCTTGACAGGCCAGGAACTATAACTTTGTGTGTTCTTAGGGACCTACTGGTAGAACTCAAAGTCACTCTCTTCCTTCACATTTGTTAATTCTAGGATGTTCAAATGGAGATCAGTAGTAAGCCTTGTAAAAACTTTGAACTAGGAGAAAGGAAGTTATCAGTGAAGAGTTGAGGAGCTCTCCCGTGAATAAAATTTCTGGAAATGTGGTTGGGGTGTCCACGTCTCTGAAACCTATATTGTTATCACCTGAGTTCTGGGTTGCTGAAATGCGCTGGTAGGTTTTATGCTGGATAAGCAAGTATTTTCTTAGGAGAGTTTGCAGGGAGTGTACAAGGTGTGATCAAAATATATGGTGAGTGCTGCTCCGACTGCAACTCAGTGGAAAGGCAGGGATCTTTGATAAGACCAGCAAGCAGTGCATTGACTCTTAGTAATGGTGTGTGACAAGTTCCAACTTGTTTGATGCCATCAGTCAATTGTAAGCCAAGGTTGAGAGCAAGTGTATTTTAAAGTGTGCCATAAATTATGGATCACAAAGAACAACCCATTAATGTGAAATTTTGTCAATTACATTGGAGTTGCATGATTGTGCTGTTTCAGATTCCAGCTGTCTAAAACATGTCATTAAGGGAGATGAAACTTGAGTCTACGGTCATGACTCTGATGCCCAGGTTCAGAGCTCTCCAGAAATCACCCAGTTCTCATGTGAAAAAAACATCCATCAAGATCCAACATCAGATGATCTTGACTGTGTTTTGACCTTGATAGAATTGTATAAGCTGAATTTGTACCTAGGAACACTACAGTGAATTCTGAATATTAGAAGGGCTTATTAGAGTGTTTAAGAAACAATGTACATAGAAAATGGCCTGAGAAATGGGCAAATGGTTTTATCTTCCGTCACAATAATGTTCCATGTCACACATCACTTCTAGTGTGGCAATTTCTGTCAAATAAAAACATTCACAAATGTCCTCATCCACCTTATTTACTGGATCTCACACTGTGTGACTTCTAGCTCTTCCTCAAAGTCAAAAGGACCATGAAAGTAAATGTTTTGAATCAAGTTAGGACATCGAAGCAGCCATAACAGTGAACTAAAGACAATTAGAGAAAAGGCTTTCTGGAACTACTTCAGAAAGTGGCACGAGTGATGGGAAAGGTGTGCTCAAAGCAAGGGGGTATTTTTTGAGGGGGATTAATGGAAACTTTTGTTCCATTTCGTGATGTATCTTTTGTTGTAATAATTTTTTATTTAAACATTCACCATATGTTTTGCTCGTATTTCATACACAAGAAGATATCTTTGTCTAAATGGGCTATCCAAAATGCCTTTAGTGGAGACTCACCCTTGAATAAGGGACTATTACAGATTTCCAATTCAGAAATAAGTAACCTGGGGGAGATCTGGATTGTTTTAAACTTGTGGACTTGTACCTGCTCAAATAATCTTATCAAATAGCATTAATCCAAAAGTGTTTTTAAGAAGTGCTAATTAACGTTTGGTTGGGGAAATGTAATTACTTCAGTGGGAATTTTGACCCAGATACTGAGCTGTTATTCTTAGGACATTTTTTTTTTCCTGGTGCTGGGGCTTGAACTCAGGGCCTTGCACTTGCTAGGCAAGCACTGTAACCACTGAGCTAAATCCCCAGCCCTCTTAGGACATTTTTAAGGTAAGTGCACATTTCTTTTATCACATATACTAGTGAGATATAATATTATTAGCCCTTATATTTGTGAGCATTATCAATTTTCAGCATCTGTAAAGATTGAGTTCTGTGTCAATTTAATAAACTATTCTGTATATAGCATGGCATGCAGTGTCCCTTTTTGGTGTCACTTCCATGTTTCTTACTTAAGTTTATATCCTTAATCTAATATATTCCAATAGTAGTGTATATATTATATTAATAGGTATAGAAATGGAAAACTTTTGAAATGGTGCAAATTAATGATGTGTTAAGTATCACAATTTGAAAAAATAAGAGTGTTAGCATTCTGAAAGAATAGAGGGAGAATAAAGGAGCGGGGAAGAAGAATCCTCAAGGGAAATTATAGGGTTTTGTAAATATATCCCCGAGTTGCCAAGATTGACAGCAGGAAAGGTCAAGACCATTTTAACATTGCAGGAGTCTAAGTCCAAGCTGCTTTTGAAAAGTAATGATGTTTTGGGTGACTTAAAATTATACTTAAGATTTGGTAATGGGAAAGAAAAAGAATCCCAGCGGGATTCCATGCCTGCCACCTCATTGTCTGGGAAGCCTTTGTGTCCTGGGTGGGAGGTTAAGGACCCTGCCAGGCCTAACCCCATGATTGCCTACACACTTCCCAGGCATCCAGGCCTCTGGGGGGGCAGGACCTGTTGGGCACTTACAGCACAACCAACATTAAGAGCTCTCTCATTACAGCTAATAGCTCAAGTGCAGGGTCCCAAATGTGGGTTTTCTTCACCTTCCCTGACCTTTCAGTGTTAAAGATGGATTTACAATATTTACTTGTTTCTGTATTCTCAAAGGCCTTCTGATGATTTACCATAATTTTTTTAACCAGTAGCCCCTGACTTTAAAAATGCCAGTTAGAATTGCAACATTCTCACAGAGCTAGTTTGGAAGGCATTTAGAGTAATTTTATTCAGAGTCGTTTTTCCCTTTTATTCATTTGAAAAAACTGGTCTTTATGATTTATTGTGTAGGCTGCACACACCAAACATATTCTCTCATTTCCCTTACTGAGAAATTTTAGCATTAAATTGCAGTCCCTAAGTGTAAAGAGGCGATTCCTGGATAGTAAATGAAGTTCTACTCTGAACAGGAAGGTGGGTGTTCTGTATGGGACTGACCGTGTGGATGAGGGGGAGGTGAGGGAACAAGGTAAAGGAGGGGGCTGAGCCTTCATGGGAGAGCAGAGCTGAGAAGGAAAACCGTGATCAACTGGAGCCGTTTTTCACTTCCATTCTAGTCCCTCACAGCAGGGAAGCATCCCAAGTAGAAGGCCTTGGCCAGCCCAGCTCATTGCTTGGTCTCTGCAGGAAAGGAAGGGAATGTGGTCATACATATAGAGCTGGGCCTCTGCTCTGTACCAGATACTTTCACAGTGCCCTGTGTGCTGGACTGAAAAGTGTCTCTCCCCCTTCCCACCCTGCTTCAATGCCTGTCCTCCGGGAGCTTCAAAATATGACCTTATTTGGAATAGAATCTTTGTAGATGTCATCAAGTTAAGGCGAGGTCATATTGAATTAGAGTGCAAGAAAGGCATTTGGAGGCACAGACACACAGGACCATGTGTGATGGAGCCAGAGCTTGGAGTTATGCAGCTGTAAGCTGAGGAAAGCTAAGGGTGGCTAGTGACCGGAAGTGGCAGGAACCAGAAGCAGGAGGAGCCCTCAGTGGAAGCAGGAGTTTGCCGACACTTTGATTTTGATGAACTCCGGAGCTGGGAGCATACATTTCTGTTGTTTTGAGTCACCTAGTTTGTAGTTTTCTTGTGGTCGCCCCAGGACACCAATATACTCTGTTAAAGACTTACGCAAACACTAGCAGGCGGACATTCTTAGATGACTTTTACATCTGAAGATTTTCCCAAGGAAGCTGATTCTTACTGAGGAAGTCCTGCCTCCATGGCAGCACAGATATTTTATGAGCACCTGCAATGGGTCGGGTAACTGGAGGATCATAGATGGCTAAATGTGGCCCTTGCTTTTAGGAAGCACTCTGGCCACTTGGCTCTGGTCACTTGCTCTGTGTTGCGGGTGTATACGGGGAGGAGGCTCTGGACATGGAGGAGGTGGATTTTTCTAACAGGCACTATAGGGCTACTCAGTTTGTCCTGGGTGGCCTTCATCTCTTCACAGGGCACTTTGTTCTCTTTTTGTGTTTTTCCTTGATTCAAAGACTGTTAACAGGGGGTATGGCAATGTGAGGAAATTCAGATTGAGTTGTACCTGGATGCTCTCAAGTGAGTTCTTTCTGACTTTCAGAAGTTGAGACAGTGATAGCTTAATTAACTGGACAGGCCTTTGGGATCTAAGAAAGCGTCTTAGGGATAACAACATTCAATGTGGATTTTGAAGAATTTTCTAGTGGGAAAGGAGGGAAGGCAGAGTGGTGGCATGGGTGGGGAAAGACGTTTTAGGCAAAGGGAGGGAAGAGAGGAAAGGTACAGAGAGGGGCCAGTGTGGTGGTGAGTCTGGGGCACCAATGTTAGTAGCACATGGCTGGAGTGGAGGGCATGTGGCTTTAGGAGTAGTAGAGGCAGAGACAGAAGAAAGGGAGGTTGAGGCCATGTTAACTAGCCTGCCTGCCTGTCTTCCTTTCCCTTCCTTTCCTTATTCCTCTCCCCTCCTTCCCTATCTCTCTCCCTCCCTCCCTCCCTCCTTCCTTCCTTCCTTCCTTCCTTCCTTCATATTCATTCCCAATTTTAACTACTTTTTTGAGGTATAATTGACACATAACCAAGAACATATATTTAAAACACAAAATTAGATAAGTTTTTTTTTTGTTTGTTTGTTTGCACTGGGGATCGAACTCAGGGCCTTGCACTTGCTAGACAAGTACTGTAACCACTAGACTAAATTCTCAGCCCCTGATAAGTTTTGATGTATGTGTATACCATGAGAACATTACCACCATCAAGACAAGGAACACATCCACCTCTCCCAAGTGTCCCTGTGTCTTTTTGTTATCCTTCTTTCCCAGCTCTCCCTGACGCTGATGCCTGTGCCTGCATCTCTAGGAAGTTACTCACATCCCTTGGAGGGGTCTGTGAAAGCTCTCTCTCCTACTTACGTATTCTCGCACATATTCAAGTTTATTCATGTATCTCAGCTAAGACAGCCTATTAAAACAAGTTGAATGCCGAAGCAGGTGTGAGAATTCAGCTGTCGTCCATTAAGCCAGGCATTATGAAAGATATTTTCAAAAATATAAGACAGTGTTGTTCTTATCTGCATTTTTGTTTTGAAAAACATGATTACTTTTTATAAAATATGTTATTTTTGTTGCCATGCAATTACATCATTTGTATGAAATATAGTAGATGTATTGTTAATGTTAAATGAAAGTATGCCTGAATATATTTAAAAATTCAGTTTTCATTTACAATGTAATAAATATTGACAAATATAACCCACATTGATAAAGATTTTTTGGTATACTCAGTTTTTTCCTTCTGGAAATTGCCCCTTTCTTCTGCCACCTCTCAGTTATCTTAAGATTCTGAGAGCAAAATGTTTGCCGATCATTGCGGATTTGATGCCATTCTAACATTTGTAGATTCTTTCCCTCTAAATTTTGGAGGCTTGTTGAAGATCGTTTCAACAGAGAAGTAACAGGATCTGACTTGGTGCTGGAAGGAGGCCCTGGCAGCTTGAGGGTGGGGAAGACCAGGCAGGAATCCAGTAAGGGCAAGTAATCACCTGCACCTTCCAGTCCGGAGAGAAGCGATCTGAATCAAGGGACCATCAGGACAGGAGGTTCTCCTCAGGGCTTTGTTTCTCGCAGAATGGATGTGAACAGCTCGGTCGAAAGGGATTTGTAGGCAGTGATTGAGAGGGAGGAAGCTTCTGGTATCAGTTGCATTGCAGAACACCACGGGAGTGGAGGAAAGGGCTGGGCCAGTACCAGTCGGAGTCTTTTGCACATAGGCCAGGGGTGGTGGAGGCTTTCCCCAGCGCGCGGTGGGCGCATAAAGACTAGCGAGACTAGCAGCTGCTGATGAGAACAGAAAGGGAGGGAGCTCTACATTCTGCCAGGTTGGGGTATGGGTGGGCTTCAGCTAGGAGTTTGGCGATCTGCAGAATAGACCACTGGGAAGGGAAGTATGGGGGCAGGCAGGGACTAACAGAGATTTCATGGTAGATGGCACCATTAGTTCATATTATACGTGGATGATCACAACTGTCACCATGATGAGTCTAAGTCACATTTGCTGAGTGCTTATACTGTTCTTTTCAGAAACTAATGCATTTAATCTTCACAACAACCTTTGGGAGAGGCATTATTTTTCACTATGCTACAGACGGGAAGGAAACCAAGGCCCAGAGAGAGAATGCCAGTCACCCCAGGTCACATAGCTTAAAAATGACAGAAGCAGGAGTTGGACCTGGGCAGGCTGGTGATCAAGTCATTCTTAACCATTACACACATCTAAAAACCAAAATCCTTTATTCCCCTAACCTGTTTAAGAATTAGAGAGATATACTATTTACCAGCAGACTTTGAAGAACCATGTACTTAATTAAAGTTTTCTTGGAGAGAATACTTTCTTACTCTCTGATCATTTCCACCTTGTTTATTTTTATTGTCTCTGAAGCCATTTCTGTTTTTATATGGTGGTACTTTTATCTTTTTTGCTTCCTGTTAGCTGTCATTTTTATCTCCAGAACTTGTAGCTGATTATCTGTGCTATTTTCTCACTTGACAACTAAAATATTGACAATAAACATCTCAGTCATTGCTTGCAGCTTAGAGAAAAAATGTGGTGAAACACATTTATCGTAACTCAGCTTTGGAAGCTATCTGTCTTCATATTCAGGTGACAGATGCGCTCGCAAAGAACTGGTGTTCTCACAGACGGCATGGGGTGGCCTCACTTTCCCTGTGGGGCCTCAGGCAGGCCATGTGCTTTGAGTGTCTGAGCCTTGAAATGTCTCTAGTCGGCCTGAGTTCCACGGATCTCTTTTTAAGGTGCTGAGACTAGCAGCGTGTGAGTCTCAGGGTGCGTCTGACCCATGGTTTCATATATGCAGACCATAATTATGATTCTGCCTGTATTATCAGGCACTCATTTTAAGCAGTCAGTTAAGTATTTACTGAATACTTAACATGTGCCTAATAGGAACCAGAGTACTGAATGGGATAGATATGGTCCCTGTTTTGTGCTTTTTAGGAATACAGGATATCGAAGGGCTCAGTATGAACAGGTTAATTAGAGAAGTGGGAAAGGCTAAGAAAGAGACACACAAACTCCAGAGGACCTCTGATTTTAAGAAGGCTTCCCCAAGAAAAGTGACTTTTTTTGCTGGAATGGAAGGGTGTGGAGGGGTTAGTCTATGATGAAAAGTGAAAAGAGCATCAGAGGTAGAGGGGCCAACGTGTATGAAGGCTGATAAGGGAAAGAAATAGTATGGCAGAGGAACAGAGGAGTCCAGCAGGCCTGGACCAGAGGGTGGCACACGATGATGCTGGCTTTGAATCTTTGTATAGTGACAATGCTAAGTCAGTAAGTATTTTTAAGCAGGGGTAACATGATCCAATTTACATGTATATTTTGTAAAGGTCAGTGTAGTTACTGTTCATTCCACCAGTAATTGCTGAATATTTACTGCATTCTAGGTGCTGTCCTAGGCTCTGGGGTAAAGTCAGAGAATAAAACAGACAAAAATGACTTCCGCTTGTAGAATTTACATTCTAGCCTGGCTGTGAGAAATTAGACCAGGGCACACTGTCGCGGTTAAAAATTATTTAAACATTCATCATATATTTCGATCACATCTTGTATGTTCCACATGGTGATCTGGAGATAGAGGCTTTCCAGGTGGAATGTAAGAATGCCACAATAGATTTCATGGAGACTTCGGTGCTCCCAGCCCCTCTACTTTCTGTCCAAGTACTAAAAGAGTGAGAATAAGAAACTAAGAAAACTAGTGACCAGAAAGTAGGCTGTTTGAATTTAAGATTTTAGTGTTGGACCATTTCAGATGAGTATAAATTCTAGGGGTCAGTGTGAGTATGTAGAGGTAAGCTTTTTTGGAGATGGGAAAAGCAAATAACCAAAAGGCCAGGTGCTGACTATGTTCCCCATATGCACATTGGCGCCATGGGGTAGAGGGGCTTGCAGTGGAGAAGAATCCGAGTAGCCACGTGCTAAAGCCATCAGTAGATGTGGGAAAGTACCCATGAGGCCTGAGGTGAACGAGTGAGAGGGCACCATGGTTGTATGGTTATGAACCTCAAAGGAGATGGGACACATTTCATATAATGTGATGTTGTTCTTCCTGTGCTATGTAAAGCTGTTTGACCTGGGACGATCAATCTCTGATTTGACCCTTAGGGGATGGATACCCTTTGAAATCTGGACAACAGTCATTACAGCATCCTTTCAGCATCTGCCCCCATCCTCCGCATCCTGGTGCTTGACTTCCCCAAGCCTCCTGCTGGGGAAGAACTGTGCTTGTCTGGGGAATCTGCTTCCAAAGGCCAGCAGGCAGCCTTGTCTTTAGAGAACTGCTTTGCTTATTTCCTGGTAATATTTCCCAAAGTGTATTCCATGAAAATACTTATTTTTCAACATGATGAGCACTGAAGTGTTCCATGGTCTAATATTCAGGACTCTATATCCCTCTTTTAGAGGTTCATAATCTACATCAGTATATAAAGAATCCAAGAAATTTTGCAGTAAGAAAACTTTTGTGTAACCTATCATTTCTCAAATGTATTTTACCATTGAAACCTTTTTCCCACTAAGAAGTGTGGGATATTTTCCCTTTACCAATAGCCATTTATCAGAAGAGGTTCATACTGCAATACTTATAGATTTTAATTCTACTAAAATAAGCTCTCACTATCTTCCCCACTTCAAGTATCATGAATTAATACATTTTGGTTAGTATTAACACATTGAAATATTTTGTTTAGACTAACTGTCATTCTTATGTTAAGTGGCAACATTAGGAAATTAACATCATTTCATTTTCCTTTGGAAGAATTCCCACAATGAAGATTAGGATCTGAAAAAGAAAACACACATTTTTCAGAGTCCTCTTGCTCTTATTTTAATTAAAAATGGCAGCATAAATTTCAAACTAATCACATTATTTACTCTTAAGATACTGATAAAACTTCTTTGCAAATGTATGAACATCATTCATAACAATTAATGGCATGCTTGGACTTAGGTACATCTTTTTTTGTTACATCTTTTGTAAATATAAAAGACAAAAGTAATAAGAAAACATTTTATGAAGCCATAACAAAATGAGAAAAATGAACATTTTGTGAAGCCATAATGAAATGAGAAATAAGGAAAATTAACAAGTCTCTTTAAAAGCACCTTGATTCTAAGTGAAGAGCAGAACCTAATAGTCGAGTCTTTTCAATAGCAAAACTTTTAACCAGAAAAACAAATATAAATACGAACATAATGGAATAGTGTGGGATGTTGCGAATGTGGTGCTTAGAGTAAGATGCATTACTCTATGTGTTTATATTGGTTAGAAAGGAAAGGTAAATCATAATGAATAAAACTTGCATCTATATACCTTCAAATAGGAGCAGTGTCAAGAATCAGAAATGATGGATGGAGGAAGTAATAAACCGGGAAGTAGAAATCAAACCCCGGAGAAAAGACTAATAAACTCTATAGCCGATTTCTCAGAAAATTTTCAATTGTTTGTCTAACTTAAAAAGAAAGAGAAAACATAGATTCATTAAATTAGGAATGAGACAGGCAATCTGACAAAAATGTAAAAGATTTAGAAATTTGATGAGAAGCAGTGCTCTCCACTGCATATTAATAAATCAGATAAGTCAGAGTGGGAATAAATGAGTCCCTACAAAATTACAAAATATGAAAACTCATGCAAGATTAAATAGAAGACATGAGTAAACTGATACCAGAGTAAGAAATCAGAAAAGTCATTAAAATCTTACTGTGCAACCCAGTAGATTAATAGAAAGATTCCAGACTTTTAGAGTACTGCTAATAATTTTCACTGATTGTTGTGGATGTGTACACACACAGACACACACACACACACACACACACACACACACCCTCCTGTGTCTTTTAAATTCCAATCTATCTATCAATTATAAATTGGAGCTATTGGTAAGATCAGTTTACAGCTGATATAATAGGCTCAGGAAGGTCAAAAGACTTGCCTGAATCACACAACAAATATGTGCTAGAGCTGGGATTTGAATCCAGATCTGTCTGGCTATGAAGTTCATAATCTTTCCCTAAGCTATACTTTCTATGAGAATAAAAAAATTCTCCAATAAATGGGTTTTAGATGCTGAATTGATACTACTTTACCCAATTCCTACTTTACATTTTGAGGAAGTATTATATCAGTCTTCACATTGGGAAAAAGTATGAAGAATGAAAATTATAAGCCAACTTTACTTATAGATATTCATTATTTATTAAACAATTATAAATAAAAACAATTCCACTTAAATTTTTTATCTCTAAGGGTAATTTAATCCAGGAGCACAGGATAAGATGACAAAATGAAAATAGTCATGATAGTTGATCATATTAATATGAAAATAAAGTTGAAATAATATTTGATTCAGTAGGTACTTTAAAAAACATCCAGTAAGTGGACCAACTATACCTGGACATTTTTTCAGAAACTTAAAAATGAGTACAATTTCTAAATAATTAAATATAAAATTCAACACTATGTTTCATGGAGAAAGTCGCCATAAAAATAGGAAAAAATTACAAATAACAAAGATGTGACTAAGGTTCTACCACATAGAAAAACATTTTACTAGAAATGCAAGCCATAGCCATTAGTAAGGAAAAAGAAATTAGATGTATGTCATCAGCAAAGAAAGCTAAACCTTTCTCCAACAGTCCTAGCATCTTTTGTAGGCCAGGCACTATGAAAGGTACTAGAAATATAGCACAAAAGGATTTCACATATCGTGTGCATATGAGATCATCATATGCTAGTTAGTATAAATGAATGTAACAATATCATGAGATCCAAGGCAAATTAATACAGGTTCCTAGTTACAAACAACTGAAGAATATAATGAGGAAGATAATTTATTTGCAGTGGAGACAGAATACATTAAATACTTGGACATTAATTTAATTGGGGACATAAGATTTATTTAAATAAAATTATACAGTCCTTATGAGAGGAATAAAAGACATTAAATAAATGAAAGGAGAAATAATGTTGATTCAGTTGGAAAGACACAATACGGGAAAGATTATAATCTTCTCTGAGTTAATGTATAGTGTTAAGGCATGAAAGTTAAAGACCCAGTGGGATCCTTTATAAGTTGTGACAAATTGCTAGCAAATTTCATCAAGAAAAGTAGGCAGGCAGAAATACTAGTTTTTAAACTGGTTAATTGGAAGTCATACTTTCTGTCACATATTTACTCCACTTTGAGTTAGTGGATTGTTTCTAGATCTGTCGAGTTTCTAGCACTTGTGCCTACCTCATATTTGGTTGAAAGCAGAAAGGTGTCCTTATTAAAAGGTTTTAAAATGGCCTAGGGACCGAGTAGTGGCTTTCTCCAATGTATCAGAGAATTGATGAGATGGAACATCAGACACGTGTCCTTATTTTTAAGCAAGCAAAGCCGAACGAACTTAGAAAAGAGGAGAATTTCTTGGATGTAGGAGTCTGCCTGTTCACATTTCAAGTAGCAGAGGCATCTGTCTGGTCTTTTTCTTGGCATATGAAGGGCTGGGGTAGTGCCACCGTGAGTGACACTTAAGAGCACTCACTAATCACCATCTTCCTAAGGAAGCATGAAAAATTTGAAGAAGGACACCAGTCTGCTGTCTACATTCTTCATACTTTGGCTTTGGGTCTGGCCTCTCCTACTTTTCAGAGGCAAGAAATCCTGCTTCATCTTTTGGGGGTAATTTCTGGGGTAAAATCTTTCCCAAGCACTCATAACAAAAATAACTCTCTCTGCTCTGTGCTTGCGCAGTAGTTATTCTCAGAAGGGCCTCAAGTAGCCATGCTAGCTCTTCTTCAGGCTTGTCTGACCTGCTAGAATCCTTGAGGTGGGATTTAGGCCCCCTTCTCCCCATTTCTCACAGAATCAATTGCCAATCTGGGATGTTTGTGAGAACAGAGGAAGCTTTAAAAGGATGGATATCCCTGACAGTGGTCATTCAGATCCAATAGTGTAATATACAATGAATATATTGCATGATATTCCAGATTACATTATATTTATCTAATTCCCTGATCATTTTGTTGAAAAGCTAGTTTTGGGAAGACCAGCTCCATAACATCAGAGTGCCTGCTCAGAAGAGGCCCCTGCCAAGGCCTTATTGAGTGAAGAGATAAAATTAAGTACAATGTTCAGAGTGATCATAATGTTCCCATGGCCACATAGCTGATGCAGGTGAGAGAATGAACAGCAGAGTTTCTAGTTCACAATTCAAATGAAATTGTCCATCATCGTCATCATCGTTGCCATCGTTGCTAACAATCTCAGAGCATTTACCGAATTCCAGTAGAATGTTAGCAACGAGATGGTACCTGGGCATCCCCCAGTGACTGACAAGTATGGTGCCTCACACATAGCGGCCAGTCATCCATTTATTTAATGAACGAATGCAATATTTTAATTCTCACAATGATCTCATAAGATGCTCACTCTTCTTAACATCTCTTCATAAGTATGGCATTTGCTGTAAGCTGACTTGTTCATGGTCATGTAGCTGGTGAGCAGTCAAGCTGCAGTTTTACTGTGGCTTTGCCATGCCGAAGCTCAAGCCTCCACAGGCCATCCGGCAAAGGGAGCCTTCCTACGCCATGGGCTAGGCAAAGGCTTGGTCATAAAGGGCAAGAATGTAGACAGTACATACCCCGGCAGGATGGTATAAACGCTGGGGATAACAGCATCAAGGTCCTGAAGAAAACGCAAAGTAGGGGATCTGGAGAGCAAAGTGGGTCCTGGGGTTGGGGACAGTGAATTGGGATAGTACATAGTGATTGGGGTCTAAGTGATGGCAGAGAGTATGAATTCTAGACCCTCACAGTTCAGGGAAGAATAATACAGGAACATAGTCCAGAAAAATAATTGGGGAACATACTTTTAAATACAGAGGAAACAAGACAAGAAGCCAGTTACTGGGCTTGAGGAATGAGGCAAAGTCTAACTCTAGGAAGGAGGAGACCCCCGACAATGATAACTGGAGCCCAAGACTAGGGCAGCATCTATGTCCCTGGTCCTGATGCTGCGTTTCCTATGCTCCTGGGCAAATGGTGATCCCTGATTTAGAAGAGGCCTGGGCCTAGACTATGACTCCAGGCTAAGGGACTTCAGAGATGGAGAGAGAGGTAGATTTAGGGTAGAGAGCCAATAAGGTCTTTCAAAGCAGCATGAGGTCTTCGGGTGACATTAAGGTCTATGCCAAAGTGAAAAGGGATTAGAAGACTAAGGATCTTTCAAAAGTGGTTTTGACTCCTGCTGTACAGAGAGTTGGTGAGGTCATAATTACAGGTATGGTCCCAGCCTGTCTTACGCAGGAGATGGCTCCAGCTGACTCATTTGTTCCTGAAAAGTGGTCACACGTCTTGATATTTCCAACTCCTGACAGAGTACAGCTTCCCCATGATGTACTGCAAACTCAGTTAAGGTGTGTTTGGCACATTGTTGGGAAAGGTTGGGGAACATCTTGTTGGCTTCTTCTTCAGTGCTGTACAATGTCTTCTCCTATGTGTACAGCACCGGAATGATGGCTTCAACTCTCTTCTTGCCCCAGAGGTTTGAGAGATGAGAACCAATGCCATGGGTAAGGGTTTCTCATCCGGCACTGATTCTTGGGGTCTTCTCAGGGTTGTACACAGTTTGGAAGAACATGGGAGGTGACTCTGAAAGGCCTTCCCTGGGGAGGGGACCACGCTTCTATCCCTTCTGAATTACTGCTCCTGGGTAGGGAGTGCTTTCACTTCTATGAACTACTTGCTGCCTCTGATTAGGCAGCAGTGGCATCTCCAGATTATAAAGAAGGAAGCTGAGGCCTGAACTGCTCAAGGTTCTCACAGTTAGAGAGTGCAGGAGCCAGTAGTAACACCTGGGTCTTCCGACTCCGAGTCCAGTGCTTTGTTTGTGGCACTATGCCCTGCTCCGGATAGTAAGATGACTATCTACAGAGGAAGTAGTCAAGTAAAAAATAAGGCCCATGGACAGGCCAATGTGCAGCGAGGGAGGCAGTGTGCAGTGCACAGTGGTATGTGGTATGGTGGGCATGGGTGCAGTGAATTGGAATAAAGGAGGTAAGAACCTAACATCCTGGGATGTGACTCAGCCAGCAGACCTCTGATGACCTGTGCTCAAGGCTGATATATGAATGGAGAAAGATTCAGGAATAACTTTTAGGGTTCAAGACCTGGTGGATGAACCTTCCCAGGAAGTGGCAGGGCCAGGTTGGACTGTCTTGCTGATGTCTCTATAGCCACACCTGTCTACTGGAGAACAGCTCCCCCCAGCGGTCAGTATTCTTGCTGAAGGGCCATGACTAACTTCAAGTAAGTGCCAGGGTGAATGAATCTCAAATGCTGGTATAGTTTTGTGTGACATTAAAAGTACAGGCCCGCCAAACCCATTCCTTCAAGTCAGACTTATTTAGTGTTACTTCCAGGCCAAGCCTTGTATGCTAGGTGTTCAAGATTCATAGATAAATAAGCCTTTTCCCAGAAGAGTCACTGTCTTAGGTTTCAGACAAATACCTCCAACCCAGTGTGATTAAAGTACTGTTAGGGGCATGAATTAAGTAAAAAGTGAGGGTAGGGTGCACATAGGAGGAAGGTTCAGAGTCTCTTGGAGTATTTCCTTGGTAGGGTAAAGTGTCTGGGAAGGTTAGAGGATAGTACTCTTCAGTTGAATTTAGAAAATCAGTAGGACTTACTCAAGTAGGAGAGAAAGGGAAGGACATTCCAGGAAAGGGGCTATATACTTTTTAAAATAGAGGACTGTGGGGCTGGGGATGTAGCTCAAGTGGTACAGTGTTTGCCTAGCAACCACAAGAACCTGAGTTTGATTCCCAGCACTCCCCCACCAAATAAATAGAATAGAGGACTGGATAGTAAATATTTTAGGCTTTGTGGGCCAAAACAGTTTCTGTTTCAATGACTCAACTCTACCTTGTAGCCCCAAAGCCACGATAGACTACAAATAAGTGAATGAACTTGACCTTGCTCCAACCATGACTCACGGCTGAAGTGTGCTCTGCCATATAAGGTATACGTTTCCATCTCGTGCCCATTTGACTGTGAGGAAATGGAGGCTCTTAGGGGTGAAGTGAGTTGCTCAAGGCCAATGAATTACCCCTGTATAAAGTACCTCAGGTGAACAGATGAGGAAGCCCAGGCACACAGGGATCCAGGCATTAGGAGCAAGGGCCAGAGATAGATGTAGCATACGCCACGTGGACAACCTAGAAGCGGTGGACATGCACTGGGCCATGAGAACCAAGGCTGCTCCTAGCGCTCCGGACCTGTTAGAACTCTCTGTCCCATTCTTTCCTCCTAACAGCCTACCCATCTCCAAGGTGTTGGCCCTGCAGTTGGTGTGCCTCTCAGCCATCCATCTGCATTCATCCCTCCCTTAGTACAGAGCCTGGCCCTGAACAGGTGCCCAGCCCACATTTGCTTAATCGATTTCCCTAGCATCATTTAAGGGCCACAGAACCTCATCATAAACATAGGAACTCTTCCAACTTACATTGGCACTTCCTCAAAGGGAAAAAAAAATAGTTTTCATCCTTCGCTAATTATTTTTTAAATGAATGGTAAGCGGAACACTACAAAATCCATAATTTTGTAAGCTGTAAAAAGAGCGGAACATCTTTTTATTGCCAAGAAAAATTGCTGGTATTGGGGACAACAGGTATTTTTTTCTTTTTTTTTCCAGATCTGATTAAAGACTTTTATGAAATAATCAGTCCTAAGTATGAATATTCCTGTAGAGAGACTATTTCTAGGGAGACTTAAAAATATATCCTGAAGTAAGATTGTAGCAATTTCTTTTCTTTTTTTAGTACTGGGGATTTAACTCAAGCCTTCACACTGAGCTACATTACCAGCCCTTTAAATTTAAAAAAAAAAAATTTGAGACAGTGTTTTGCTAAGTTGCCTGGGCTAGGCTCAAACTTGGGATCCTGCTATCTCAGCCTCTTAGATGGCTGGGATCACAGGCGTGTACCATCATGCTTGGCAGCAATTTCTATTTTTGTGACTTCTTCCCTTGCTTCCATAATGGATTTTAGTTGATTAGGCCCTTGTTCCATGTCATGACCATTTTGTGCTCATTATTAAAAGGTTTTATTCTGTCTTAGGGATGGGAGCATAAAACGTGTGCCATGTGATTTTGGTGATTAGATCCTGTTTTAGAGGCTGCAAACGTGTTTGCTATCCATGAAGCTGGAATGGGACTTAGCAGTATCACTCGGTTCCCAGAGGAAGTGTGTAAAGAGCATTACCACTTGGAAACCTGAACTGGTTGGTTGTGCTCTGCTGCTGTGTACTCTCAGCTCACACCCCCAGCCCAAGTTTACTCCTGTGTAGCATTGCTTTTTCTGATTTGATTATGGTAAGAATAGCAGCTGCTTATTGAGGACCAGTTCCAGACTAGCCTCTACACAGATGTGCTTTTGATTGAGCTTCAGGAAAACCTTCTGAGAAACTTCCTATTATTTCCTAGATGAGAAAGCTGATTCCAAGAGGGACATAATCTGGGCAGGGTGACTCAAAAAAGAGGCTGCAGAGTCTGGTAGGATCCCAGCATCGGCCAGCTCCATAGCCTGTGCTGTTTTCATCTGAGCAGTCAGCCCAGTGGTAGAGACAGGTCCCTGTGCACACTCGTGGGCCCAGCGTTGCAAGGCAGGTAGGACCTGGACCTCCAGAGTAGTGTAGTAGGATTGACAGCCTGGGCATTGAGGCTTGTGAGGGTGTCAGAGGGACTGAGTGATGTTTATCCTGAAGAAGAAAAGACCATGGGGAAGTAATAGCTGTTGCCATAGCTCATGGACTCTAACCATGAAAAGATTTCTATGTTCATTTATATAAGATTTTACCTACCTCCTATTCATTCCACTGCAGAGGGAGAGAATTGTGTCACAGGGTTATGAGAGTGGCCGAGAATGGCAGCTAACACAGGACAGATGAGATTGCCAGCATGGCCCAGGGAGCAGGGTACCACATGCCAGGCAGAGACACATGGGAGTGGCACATGTGAGCCAAGTGAATCGGCAGGGGCTGTGGGAGGCAGGCTTTGTAGTAGCAAGAGGGTGCGGTAGCCTGCTTCCCTGGGAGGCTGTGATCGACTAGTTTGAGTAATTCCACAAGCTGGTGGGGAACTGAAGCTCACTTCTCTTGCATAAGTAAGAACTGTGCCTGGTCCCCTGGAGGACTCTTTGTCTAGAGGACCTGATCTGCAGGAGCAGAGTGGGGAGGGGATTTTATGGTTAGGGCACTGAAGACCCTCCTGATTTTACTACCTATCAGAGCAGCACATAACGTTGGAGCTTATATTAGGCCTTAGACCGTATATATTCACCATACATTTACTCAACACCCATTGTGTGCTGTGCACCATTTCTAGTGCTGGTGACACAGTGGTAAAGAAGACAGTCTCTCCCCTTGTGGAGTTGATGTTCTAGTAGAGAATGCAGCCAAGAACTAGTGTTCAGTGTATGATATTGGGAAGAGTGCCTTGGAGGGAGCACGGAAGAGGAGGACTAGTGCCTAGGGTCCTGGTTTAACTAGGAAAGGCCTCTCCAAGGAGGTGATATTGAGGTCCCAACCACTGGGCAGGAGCATGCCTGGCAGAGAGTAGAGTCGCATCAAAGGCTCCATGCTCGGGACCTGCTGTGCTTGAGAACCAGTGAGGAGGCATCATAAAGAAGGGGAGGGGGCAGGAGATAAAGTTGGAGAGACAGACAGGGGCTAGATCGTGAGGGCCTTCTAAGCAATACGAAGGATACCAGAATTTTTTCAAAGCAATAAGAAGCCTTTAGAAGGTTGTGAGCACGGAAGTGACATGATTTTGACTTTTGAAAGAGTCAGTAGATGTCTGAGAATAAACTTTAGGAAGGCAGAGGTGGGAGCAGAGCTGTTGCCCTCCTCCAGGGCAAAGCCAACGGTAGCCAAGACTCGTCTGGAGGAGGTGGGAAGTGATTAGATCAGGGTAGGGGTTCTCAACCAGGAGTAATGTCCCCTTAGGAGCACTGGGCAGAGATTGGAGACATTTTTTTTTT